>PVIA01007839.1:0-78536 GCA_004024845.1 Tonatia bakeri
TACAGATAGGTACGGGGGTGGAGGTGGGCTCTTGCTTCCACTGGGGGCCCATTTCACCCCTAGGCCCTGACAGTAGTGCAGTTGTCCGCTGCCGTTGTGACCTCCTCGGCTCCATTTGCTCAGAACTTTGGGGTACCCTAGGTATGGCTGCAGGCAGGGGTGTCCCTCCTGAAGACTCAGCCTGCCTTGATCTCAGTACCCTGCCCCCACTCTGGGGATGCAGAGGTTTGCCCCTCCTGGGAGCCCACAGCAGGAGCCCGCCCATCTGAGCAGTGCATTCTGCACTTTGTAGAAAATGCCCTAAAAAGAAGAGCTGCCACTCCCCGGTGACCTCCCAGCCCTGTGCCCCACCACTCACTTCCGGACATCCACACTCGGAGCGTGGCGCTCCCAGGGGCCTGAGCACGGGCTGGGCCATCTGTGCCACCCTCGCCCAGCTGAGCCCCAGCGCAGAGCCCAGCCCATTGGTCCCTGCGGGGCCCACTGGACCAGGAGGAGGAAGGAGTGGCTGCAGCCCAGCAGGGGGCCGTAGGGACCAGCCAAAGTGCCCCGGGGCCCTGGGCCGGTGCAGCGCCTGGGATGGAAATTACCGCCACTGCCAAGTAGAGCTGGGGAGCCAGCCAACGAGAAAAGGTTTCTCGTTCTTGTTTTAGTTTATTTTTTACTTCGAGAGGATGTTTATTAAAGCTGGGACAGTGAAACAAGGAGGGGCCTAGGGTAGGAGAAGCAACAGGTGAGAGCCTAGGCGGGGCTGCTTGGGCTCCCTGGAAAGTCAGCGAGAAGGGGGCCTCGGGGGCCGGTTCACGGGGAAGCCTGGGATGAGCGGCCGCTGCTCGTGGCTGCACTGGTCGTGAGTCTCCTGGCGTTCCTCAGAGTTTAGGAGATGCACGCCTGCTGGGGAAGACGGGGAAGGGAAAGGCACCGCGGTGCTCCAGGAGGAAGCGCGCTCTCTTTTTATATTAATAGCAAGAGCCAGTATGGGGCTGGGGAAAGAACCCACATGTGCCTGTCTTCCGTGAGATGGTGAGAACCCACCCGGAAGACACGGTTCTGGGTGTGGGGCTTGTTCCGAGTGTGCAGCGCATCTGAAGGGAAGCAGCTCTGCACACACTGCGCGGTTCTTGGCTCTTCAGTTTCATTTCAGAGGCGTGGCCCCCACGAGGTTTCGTTCTTTTACTTCCCTGTATTTATTCACAGAAGGCTGAGACTTTTTCCACCCACAAAGCTTCAGTAGGACCAGGGACTCGGGCTTCACCTAGACTTTTCCGTGCCCTTTGGCGATAAAGCTTCAACACGAGGAGACGGGGCTGGGCTCTCTGTGATAAGAGAAGGCAACTGGGGACCCTGAGAGCCTCCTGGGAGTGCCGGGCTCGTGGGGAGGGGTCTGCCTTGAGCTTCTGTGGGAGGCCGAGCCCCGTGTCCCCATGCTGAGCCTGTGCTCTCTCGGCCTGTCTCCACACCTGCCTGTCCCGTCTGTCACGGGGACAGTGGAGGCTGCAGAGCCCCCAGAGCCTTCCCCGTGTGGAACGTCCCACCCAGGGGTCAACCTCGGCCCCTGGCAGTTTTTCACACAGGTAGGGTCCAAATCAGAATTGACCTTTACTGTTTTTGCTTTATGTAGCTCAGTGGCACGCAGACGGCCGTTTTTGTTGGCGCGGGAGGTGGGGGTCGGACTGCAGGGCTCAGCACTGCCCAGAATTTCAAACCTCCTGCGGGCCTGCAGGAGGCATCACCGAGTAGGCTCCCTTGTGTTCTAACCAGTCCGCAGTCATCACCACGTCCTGCTACGGTGACTGTTAGTCGGCCTCACCTTTGTAATGTGAGTCAGCCGCGGTGAAAACCGTGCTTCATTGGTTGTCCTGCTCTTACGCTCGTCAGGACCAGTCTTCACAACGTTTAATTTCCCAATGACTGAGCCGGGCTCGGCACACCTGCCCTGAGGTGGGGGAGGGGTCTGAGCATTGAGGATGCAGCCCAGAGCACATGGCCTGCACCATGATGCCGGTGTCCTGATGGAACGGTCACCTCCCCGCTGCTGTCACCCACGTGACAAACACGTGGGAGCTGCAGGCCCCTCTGCCGACTGGCCGCTGGCCTCCGCCGCACGCACAGCTGCTCAGACTTTCCTGCCCTTGGACGGGCCGCCTGCTGCCGGGGCGTGGGGTCCTCATCTGTGCGAATCAGAGACGCCCTGTGACTGGACTGTGTTCGGAGCCGGAACGTCCAGAAATCCCTGTCTTCCTTCTCTGCCCCCCGACCGGTCCCTGGAGCCTTCTCCACACGCATCTCCCCCGGGAGCCTCCCGGTCCCTGCGTGGGCTGAGAGGGGGGAGGGAGGGGAGTTTGTGAGTGGCGGGGGTGGGGGGGGCGGGCTCTGTGCAGCTGGGCGTTGTGAGTGCGGCCTGGCTTCCTGTGTCTGGGCAGGAGCCACGTTGTCCCCAAATTGGATTTTGCCCACCAACGGCAGTGCCGCCGAGCCCGCCGGTGTCTCCCCCATGCCACCTCCCGCAGTCTGAGGTGACGTACAGGAGTGGGGGCCCCCGCGCGTGCCCCACGGGGCGAGCTGCGGTGCCGGAGGGCGGGGGGCTCACTGTTCTCGTAGTGCATGTGTCTTCTTGTGGACGTCTGCAGTTTATTCTCGGTGCAAAATGTTTTCTGTTTAACTGATTAAAAAATGTCTTACAGACCACATTCCCGCCTTTCATTAGCAGTCTGGGTTCACCACACGAGGGGTCCATTCTGTTTGCAAGGCAGACCAATGAGTGACTTCAGGTCTGGCTTAGAGAACTTTGTAAAACTATATTGATGGGAGGCTTCTCCTAGAATTTTCTTTTTAAATGCTGGCAGAGTAAACGGGTGTTCAAAAAGCTTTCTCACTGGCCCCGACTGGTGTGGCTTGCTTGAGTGACGTCCCACAAAGCAAAGGGTCACCGGTTCGACTCCCAATCAGGGCACTTGCCTGGGTTGTGCATTCAGTCCCCAGTTGGGGCATGTGAGAGGCAACCAGTCAATGTTTCTCATATAGATGTTCCTTTCCCTCTCTTCCCCTCTCTCTAAAAAATAAATAAAATCTTTTAAAGATAAAAAAATAAAAGCTTTCCCACTGTCTGAGCCAAGCAGAGCCCCGCACTCACAGCGAGGCTTCCCGCCCACCTCTGAGCCCCACTTCAAGGTGGTCATGGCGAGCGGAACCCCAGCCTGCAGCCTCCCCTCCCCCCCTAGCCCCACACCACAACGGGCAAGGTCCAGTCTTTGTGAGACAGGAAGAGACGCCTTCCTGAGGCCTTGGGTCACTTGCTCTGGCTGGGACATTGGCCTGCAAGTCATCTGGAGAGAGAGGGCCGTCCCTTCACGGTGGAGCCACCTGGGCTGACGCCGCGACCCTGGCCTTGGTGATGGAAGGTGTAGATGTTAATATGGGGGAACCGGCAAAGACTCCCTAACCTCCACGTAGGCCTGGTGGTATTTTGAATGCTAATTGGGAACTTGAGTTGGCATTTCAACTAATGATTGCAGAACTGGACCAACAGATGGACTGACGTGCTGGCTTGGAGCCCAGCCAACACTATCCCGGCCCTTCTGCCGGGAGGAACTTGGGTTCTGGAGGCTTCCTGGGGTATAATGCCACCTGGGAACAAAGCCCTCGGCCCCAGTGTCCTGGCTGTGAGGGGCTCGGTCTCTGTGAGCTTCGGGCGATGGTTCCGCTGGCCCCGTGGTGACCAGCCCTGCCCACCTGAGCGTGCAGATGTGTTTGTGCACGTGAGATGTGTTTGTACAGGTGAGATGCCTGTTGGCATTGTGGAGGCTGAGTGCGCTGCCCTGTTCCCGTACGGTCCTCCACAAACGGATATTTTCACGCGGTTGTGGTGAAGCGTGAGGATCTCTTTTCTCCTCAGGATTATTTGTGCAATACCTACACCACATTAACCAAGCCATAGTTGCTGCCGTCCCTTAAATGTCCCTCTCTTAAAGAAAGGTCCTGCTCTGCTCTCCACCGCCCAGGTCCCCTCTCGCCTGACCCGCACCGGTCTCCATCCTGGGCACTGCCCTGGATGTCCCAGGCAGCGGGCTCCCAGCCCTCAGGGCTCCTGCAAGACCCTACCAGTGATCAGGGTTGGGGGGCTTCCTTTCCTGGCCCATCCCTGCCAGATTCTGAGGACCAGCTCTGGTCACGGATCACATGTCACTGCCCCTTCTGGGTTCCAGTTCCTTCACACCAGGGTGGGGACAGCTCTGGCTCTGCTAGCCCAGTAGGTCCTACCCACCCTTCCACCCTTGTAGGTCAACCCTCAGGTCATCCCCAGGCAGCCGGGGCAGCTGGAACCATGCGGCCTGTGACTCTGGTGCAATGGCCCCTTGACCACTGTCTTCCTGGTGCTGGGGAAATAGACGGTGTTGACCAGTGACCTGAGGAGTACTTAGTAAGAGGGCCATGTACAAGCATGCAGAAAGGGGGGTCAGCACCCCTGGGGGCTCATAGAGGGAAAGGGAGCTATTATCACCTTAGGACGAAGCGCTAACTGGCAGCCAGTTCAGTTATAAAAACCTCAGGGCACCGAACCTCCAAGGTGGTCCCCGCAGCTATCAGCTGGAGGACAAAGGGCGAGGGGATCCCCACAGGTCAGCGTCCTGGGCAGGCAGAGGAAAAGCTGGGTGGGCCTGGTGGACAGATGGAAGAGCTCCAGCCCAGCGCTGGTCCCCCAAACTGGCTCTGGTCTGCTGTCCTGTGCTGTTCTTGTTGAGGTGAAATTCACACGACACACACTTAACCATCTTAAAGTGCCTGGCCCGGTGGTGGTAGCACATCACATTGTGTGACTGACATCACTGGCGCCTCAACCCTACGGGAGCACGGTGTGCACCTACGGGGAGGTCTGCCCCCGTGGGAGCTCCCAGCCTGCAGGAGCTGGGCTGCGGGCCCTGCCAGCCCCTCAGTGCCGCCTCCCTCCAGCCGACCCTGCAGGACCCCAGGTGGGAACTGAATTAGGTCTTCACTTCAGTGCCAAACTGCTTTACCGTTGGCCAAATTGAAGAGTGTGTTATGACAGTGTTTCATTGTTGCCCTGGCTGATGAGGCTCAGTGGGTTGGGTGACCTCCTGCAAAGTGAGGTCACCTGTTGGATTCCCGGTCAGGGAGCACGCCTGGGTTGCCAGCCAGGTCCTGGGTCAGGGACGTGCCATAGGCAACCAATCGATGTTTCTCTCCCTCTTTCTCCCTCCCTTCCCCTCTCTAAAAATAAGTAAGATCTTAAAAAATAAATAAATAAAAGGAAGTTTTATTCGCACAGTGCAGAGAGAGAGATTAGGATACACTCGGAGATGTCTCACTGCTGCGTTCCCGGCTGCACCTGCTCCCCGTTCCACCCTCCCGTGCTCCGCACGACCTCACGGCCCAGAGAGCCTGACCCGAGCACAAAATGCCGCATGCTGCAGGGAAGCCAAGTGCAGTTCAGGAACGCCAGACCCACGTTAACCCTCAGGAACACATCTGCTGCCTTGACCCTGAGCCACACAGACAGACACTTCACCAGTCCTCCACTCTTATGTCGGGGGCACCTTTCCAATTGTTTTACACAAACATGCAGGGCAGACCAGCCAGCGGGCTGACCTCACAGATGGGCCCCGCCCCCTGCTGAAACACGTGCCCTCCGCAGATGCTCCGGCTTTAGCACCCGCAGCTCTGCTCAGCGGATGAGCTCGACAGCCTTCCAGGCTGACGGTGCTCGGGGCAGCTGCCAGCTCGTTTGCACGACACTTTGGTACCTGCCAGGGCCTCGCACCTGTGGGTCGCCACGGAAACGTAAAGTGTGTGACTGTGAGCGCATCTAGAGCTAACGGTCTAGAATCGGCTTCTCTCGAATCCTTTTATTTATGGGGGAAACCATGCCGGGAAGACAGGACGCCGAGTCCAGGCCACAGTGTGCAGAGCTGTGGTGGGAACAGACTCCCGGAATCCTGGGTCTGCCACCCACTGGCTGTGACCTGCAGCGACCTCGCCGGGCTCTCCTCAGGTGGAAGGGGGTCTCTGGCCGGCTCAGGCCAGCGCGTGGCCATGAAAGAACTTTGTAAACATGTCTGAACACTTCTATATGGTGATTATGGTTTCAGATGTAAGAAAAAAAATCCAAAACAAAGGAGGAAATTTGCAAAGACTTTAAAATATATGTATTTAGAGCCTACCTAAGCCCTCCTTCAAAGCAATTTAGTTAAGACCATTGACTGGGAGAAAAATCATACTGTTAAAGCCAGAAGCAGAGACACCAGCTTGGTGCAGAGCAGCCCCTCCGTGAAAGTGGCACAGTGTAGTGACATCGATCATTTATGTCTACAGACACGTAACCAAAGAGGACAGAAGATCACGTGGACAACGGGCTCAGTTCAAAATCCAGAACTAGAAATAGGCCAGCTTGTCCTGCCTGGTCTTGTTGGTCTGGTAGTCATGCAAGGCCAAGGGCTTCTTTTCATGTGGGAGACTTTCAAACACTCGAATATGCACGAAGGCGTCATCTTCAACTTGAACCTGCAACGAGAGTCGAGTGAGGACGGGAGGCAGGTGCCGCCTCTGATCTCAAGTCCCCAGACTTGCCTAGACCGTGTGAGAGAGCCCTGGGTGCATGCAGGCTGCATCCCCTCAGGCATCTGCACCTAAGTTGGTGACATTCCCATCTTCCTCCCTCAGGCATAGCAGAGACACCCATCGCCCCAACCGGCACCCTTGGCACCCCACGTTTGCTCCATCGGAGCCCTTAGTTGCCTGAAGGCTCAGTCCCCTCCTCCACGGAGGTCTGCGTGGGTGCACGCACATCATTTTAGAGGAAACAGATGCCCTGAAGCTGGGGACTGCCGCAGGACCCCCTTTAACACCCCTGTCCTAGCACCTACAAGCCCCCCACCACCCAGGTCTGCGTGAGCACCCATGTAGCCGACACTCCACCTTGATGAAGTAGTTCACCCCCGAGACCATCTGGCTCTGGTACTCCACAGCCTTAAAAATGGCGTACTTCTTGTTCTCCTTCTCCTCCAGCTGGGACTTCACCTGGGGGACGGGCCAGAAGGGAAAACTCAGTGGCTCCCTTCCTGCAAGAGTAAGTGCCTGACGCCTGAGCTTCTGTCTACCTCACGTTCAGTGTTACAAATTGACCTCTAAGGCCTGCCCTTTACAGATTTTCTCTTTTTTAAAATATTTTTTTAAAAGATTGTATTTATTTACTTTTAGACAGGGGAAGGAAGAAAGAGAAGGAGAGAAACATCAGTATGTGGTTGCCTCACGCACACCCTCTGCTGGGGACCTGGCCTGCAACCCAGGCATGTGCCCTGACTGGGAATCGAACCAGCAATCTTTTGGTTCCCAGGCGAGCACTTAATCCACTGATCCACACAGCCAGGGCCCTTTACAGATTTTTCTACAACACGACTGTTCCTTGCAATGGAGTAGACATGTTAAACTGTTCGCACTAATGAAAAAGTACAGCAAACAATTCCTTAATTCCACCAAAGTTTCAAAGGAATGATTTCAGTATCTCACTTGCCCTTTCTTTTCTAGGTGTGGGAAATTTTTACTTTTTCACCATTGTGACACTATTGGGTTGGCTAAAAAGTTCGTTTGTTTTTTTTTCCATACGATGGCTCTAGTAGTGCTTAGCTGTCTTCAACTTCATTCGAAACAATTTTGTTAGATTGCATTGTGACAGCTGTTGTATCAGCGTGCACTTAAAAAACCATTAAAATTGGTGAACTTTTGTGTGGCCATTTTAATATTGAAAATGGAAGAAAATATGAAACATTTTTGGCATATGCTTTATAATTTCAAGAAGGTAAAAACACAACTAACACACAAAAAGGTTTGTGCAGTGGATGGAGAAGGTGCTGTGACTGATCAAACACGTCACAGGTGGTTTGCAGAGTTTCCTGCTGGAGATTTCTCACTGGATAATGACGCTCTACGGTCGGGGAGACCAGTTGAAGTTGGTAGTGATCAAATTGAGACGGTAATTGAGAACCATCAATGTTACACCATGTGGGAGATAGCCGACATACTCAAAATATCCAAATCAATAAAGTTACTGGTGAAAATGAAAAATGTGTCTTTCATTTGACAGAAAAAAAACTAAGTAGACTTTTTGGTCAACCCAAGACAAGTTTACACCCTGTTTTTCTCTTTTAACTTAACATGCAAATAGTTACTTCTTTAAAATTAAAAACTTGAAACAGTTTACAGTGTTTAACTGAGGTTAATTTTAGATTTAATCTCTCATCTTACAGATGAGCTTTAATTCTCTTAACTGCTCCTTACTGGGCACTTAGGCTGTTGCTAAATCCTCCTGGAACAGAGAAGGCGCAGAGAAAGTGCTTTGTGGGTAAAGGGTGCCGTCCTGCATTTTTAGGTGGCGTCTGAGGATGTCGTGCGTTTGGGCAGAGGCTGATCCTAACCCTAAACCTCAAACAGGGCTCAATCCTAGGTTTGGTTCAGTCCCGTCTCCCAGGATCTTGCCCTCTTACTAATTGAACATCTTTATGGAGGAAGGAGAAAGCAGGTTTGTTTTTAAATTTGTTTTTTTTCTTAATTTAAAACCTAATCTGCTATCTAGATTGATTAGTAGGCACAGGAGCACGATGGCTTTGGCTGGAGTGCCTAGACTAGTTCTAGAGGGTTCGAGGACTTCAGTCAAGGCAGCTGCATCAGGCGGGCTAGCTGCTGGGAGCCAAGGGGGATCACCCTCGTCACAAGCAAATGAGTCACTGAGGCCACCCAGCACCTTCAGGGAGGGGCCCTCCCTGGGGAGGAGAATGGGAAGGAGAATGCACTTGGGGCAGCTCTGGGCGGGAGGGAGGGTGGGTCTAGTAGGAACGGGACAGGCCCTTCCTGCCTTCTAAAGCTTGGGAAACCGGGAACAGCTAGGAGGAGAGCTGGGCTCTGAGCAGTGCGGGGGAGAGGCACGCTGGCTCACCCTGCAGTCCCTGCAAATTCCTGTTTGTTGAAGTCTCATGGGACTGACTCAACAGCCTGTGCTGTGGTCAGATGGTCTAAACCACCAGGGCAAAGACAGGGGCTTGCAGCATTCCCTCGGGTTAGGGAAGAAAAAGCAGGGGAGGAGACATACAGGAGAAAGGTTTGTTTTTGCTTTTGGTCTTCTCCTCAAGCCTTCCTGTGGTCCTACCATTCCGACCTCCCCAGAACCTTCTGTGAAAGCACTTCAGTGATGCCCACTTTACAGATAAGGAAACTGAGGCACAGGAATCAAGCACTGCCTGGTTTCTGTTTTGCTTTTAAATGTTTATTTGGAGTTAATTTCACACTTACACGAGGAGTGTAAGTTTAGCATCACTGCGTACCCTTCCCCAGGTCCACTGCTAACCTCCACCCCACCTGCTCCATCTCCTGGTCTCTGGGTTTCCCCTTAACTGCCTGAAGGCCAACATGCCTCTCAGCGATTTATGGCTTGGTCCCCAGAAGCCGAGGCTCTTCTGTCCCTGTCCCAGCCTAGTCCCACTGGCCACGTCCGAAGTGCGCACATTTCGGCCACAATCTCCGGGTCCCGCCGGCGCTGTCCCGCTGCGGACAGGGCCAGACCGACCCGGGCTCCGTAGGACCCAACCCGCCTACCTGATCGGCGATGGCCTGGATCTCATCCGTGGCGGGCCTGGTGGCGGAGGTCCCACCGCATAACATTCCTCTACCGCTCATGGTGGGGCAGCGGGCACAGGGGAGCTGCAGATGGGAACGGAGTAGGGCAAGCGTAGCTTCCAGTGCAGGCAGCCCTCCGCCCTATATCTGCGAGATCACATGACGCGAGGGCGGGACCATGCGAGGGCGGGACCTCGGGAGGGTCGGGGGAGGACGCCGGCTGGTGGCAGAGGTCTGGTGGGGAGAGAGGGTGAGGTGCGGGCGCACTGAGGAGCGGGGCGGGGAACTTTCACCTCTCCCTTAATTACCTGAAAGCATTTAGATAGGGAGCCTGGTTCAGACAGCAATATATGTCTATAAAAATACATATTATGGTATATGTATGTGTATGTATATATGTTATTTCAACCTGAGACGCACCTGCAGCGCAGGGCAGACATCTGAGTATCAAACACCCGTTCTTCCCATCTTCCATTGATTGGCCTTCCTCTCTGCAGACCGGAAGTCGGCCCCCAGTTCTGGATGGTTACAGATCTAAGCTGCCAGATAGCGTTTGGATCTCATATCTGTATGGGGCTCTATATGCATGAAATTAAATGTGCTTTTCTCCTGTTATTCTGCCCCATATCATGTTAATCATTAGACCAGCCACAGAACCTAGAAGGGAAAGGGAAGAAGGGGGAATATTTCCTCTCCCAGAGGCCCTGCAGGGGGAAGGGGAGGGAGCCCTGCTTGAGTGGGTGTGGCCCTGCAGCGGACGTGCTGACTCCCCTGTACCCCCCGATGTAACAGGAGTGTGTGTTTCTCCATTTTGCTCCCTAGGCCCTGTGAGGGTGGGCGTGGGTTCTGCAGAGAAGAGGGGGGTCTGTTCTCGTGCTGCAATGGGCATGGCCCTACAGGGTAAATTGGGGATCATAGCTTTAAGCAGGGGTGGGTGGGCTTTTAGAGGAGATCAGGAGTCACCCCACATGTGGGGTGGGTAGGAATGGGCCCTGGAGAAGCCCTTGAGTGGCCCTGGCCCCATGCGGGACAGATTACCGGGTGGGGGGGAGCCAGAGACAAGTGGGAGCTGAACCTGAGAGCCACAGAGGACAGAAGGGAGAGAGGCCTGTGTCCGTGGGCACCGGGAGCAGCGAGGGGAAGGGGCAGAAGCTGCCAGGGCATCCTAGAGTCTAGGAGCAGGCTCTGCCTGATCTTATTCCCGAGTGCCTTGGACTGACTTGTACCCCTCATCTGCAAGGCCCAGCCCAGCAACCCCCCTTGTGCCACCCACTCTGGATGTCACCCATAAGTGACCCAGGGACATAGCAAAGGGCTGACATGGGTAAACAGAGGAGGCACAAAGGGGTCCAGTGATGAGATGACTCTGAGTGCCTCAGGCTGGGGCGGGAGTGGCACTCCAGCTGCACCCTCTTCCCCCACTCCAGGGCTGCATGCCAGGGGATGCTGGGTATCTCTCCCCTCTGGGTGCTGGCTGCCAGACAGGCCCAGTCTTGCTTCCTGGAGGCTCCAGTGCAGTGGGAGTGGCCCATGAGCAGGTATGTGGGGGAGGCAAGTCTTTCAGGTACCTGCCGCGGAAGAGCCTGGTCTGTAACTTTAGGGAAGGATGGGAGGCCAGCTGTGGTTGAACCCTGGGGAGAGGGGAAGGAAAGGCCCCCACCATTCATTCATAAATTAATGAATGAATGTGTGAACAGAAAAGGGACTACACAGCAGACCTGACAAGGTCATGGGACTATGTGGCGGGTCCAAAATCGTAGTTTCTGAAAGGAACCACACAGGGTGATCTGGCATAAATTCCTGGCTGGGCAGGTGGTGGTGAGTAATCACATCATAGGCATATAGCTTCCTTAGCCAAAGGTCAGTCTTTACCTTCAGTAAGCCCTGCCCATTGTTCTTATGCATCTAGGATAACACACCTTTGAAAAGTCAGAGTAGCTTTGTTTTCCAGGCCCTTTGTAGGCACGATCACACTGGCACCGGTGGATGACCCAAGAGCCCTGTTACCTTGCTGCCCACACACCGTCTATTTACTGTACACGTTCAGTGTTAACTACACTGTACCCACTGGTGTTAAAGTATGTGTCTCCATTTTGCTCCCTCACATGTGTTGTCACAGGCCCTTGCTGGGGAGTTGAGCATGGCCTGTGTGACTCCACCTGGAGAGGATTCTGGAAGCTTCCTCCTGGTGTCCCCTGGGCTTTCTCCCTGTGCCTTTTCCCTGTGCTGATTTTGCTTTGTATCCTTTTGCCATAATACATCATGGCCCAGCATTCTCCTAGCCTAGCAGGTCAACAAGCCTGGGCTTGGAGTTCCCTGACATGTGGTCCTTTACAAAAAAAGTCTGCTGAGTCCATTCTGCATAAGCATAAACACTATATAGACACACCTAAGAAAATAAGCAATTATTCTGCACCATAATCTGACATCTAGTCTATATGCAAGCTTCCCCAGTTGCCCCCAAAGTGATGTTTATAGGTTTTCTTTGAACCAGAATCTAATCAAGATTGGTATATGCATTTGTATATCTTCTTTATATACCCATTCATTCACTCTTTTGCCTGTGACATTAACTCTGAAGATATCAGGACAGTAGTCCGGTGGACTACCCCAGGAGTGGGGTAGACTGTCTTCTCGTGCACCTCTGCGGCCTTCCTCTGTCCTGAAAGCCCAGGCGCAGACCGGAAAGCTGAATGACGAACCCCTTAGACTGCCCACAAGTGACGCTGCCGCGTGGGAGGGGGCGCCCGTGCCAGAGGTGGCAGGCCATTTGAGGAGGGACGGATGGGGGCTGGTATTCCTGTAAACCCTGTCCCCGACCCCCTTTTCAGTCCTTTTGGCATTTTCGTCTGAATCAAAGATTCACTGGGGCTGCACAGGGTTTTTGTCCAATTCTACCATTCCTCTGCCTGTGCTCGCTGGTAGTTTTCGCTAAAAAAGAGCTTCTGTCAACAATTAGGTTAAACCACAGCCCCACCTAGAAGGTGGGCACATGCTTAGCGACCTCCCTTTAATTGCAACGGTTTAGCGCTGTCATTGCGGGTCCGGCCCGTGTGCGGCAATAGCGTACGGTCCCGGCGAGGCCGGCGCGGACGCATGACGTCAGGTAGCGCGCCTGGACGAGGCCGGCGCGGTGAAGTGACGTCACACCGCGCGCCCAGGCGAGGCGGAGCGGTAGCGACTCTCGGCGGCTGTGGGGAGGGTCGCCATGGTTCCGCGGGTGCAGCTTCCCCCGGAGATCCAGCTGGCGCAGCGCCTGGCAGGGAACGAGCAGGTGACCCGGGACCGGGCGGTGAGGAAGCTCCGGAAGTACATCGTTGCCAGGACGCAGCGGGCTGCAGGTTGGCGCGTGGCTGGTGGGGGCGGCGGCGGCGTTCTGGGCTGGGTGGCCTCCGAACAGCGTGGAGCTTCCACGTGGCCCGGCAGACCTGCAGGCGGTGCTTTTGCCACTGTAGTTCTCCTTGTGTAGTTATTGGACTGTCGTGCGAGTTTTACTGTAGTGTACTCTCCGCGAGGGCAGGAACGTGGTTGTTACCTGATCCCTGTAACAGCGGTTCTCAAAGTGTGGTGCGCCGTCGGCAGCCTGAGCATCACCTGGACGTTTGGTAGGAATGCCGGTTCTTGGTCTCATCGCAGCCCTGCTCAGTCAGAAACTGGCGGCGGCTGCAGCGGTCTGTGTTAAGACGTTCACTCAGTGATTCCAATGCTAGTGCTGAAGTCGGAGAACCCTTGCTCACGGAACAGGGTGCCAGATATAGTGAGGAACTCAGTAAATATCTTGAGTGATTTTATATATGTCCCTCCCTTACTAGCGTTATGAGTCAACGTTTTGTTATGAAATTTAAAGTACAGTAACACAGAAAAATGCACAGACTCTCACGTGTAACGCCGGACGATTTATCACTGGCAAATTCACCTGTGTGGCCAGCCACCATCCAGCCCAGGAAATTGTGACTGTCAGTTTTGAACCCCCCAAAGTGGAGTAGGGTGCCTGATGCTTTTAGATCCTCGATTTTTATTGTAAGACTGGAATGGCAGTTACCCGGGGTTGTCCCTACAGCCCCGGGCCCAGTGGGTTAGGAGTTAGGAGTGGGGGAGTGAGTTAGGAGGATGGCTTGAGAGGGGTGCCTTTGCAGTAACAGGACTTGGTCTGGTTTAGGCTGTCACGTTTCTCTGGCTTCGTTCGTGGCACTGAAAGGTTGGGCTCACTTAGTCTGAGTGTTGCTGTTTCCGTTGCAGGCAGTTTCACTCATGATGAGCTGCTGAAGGTGTGGAAGGGACTGTTTTACTGCATGTGGATGCAGGACAAGCCGCTCCTCCAGGTGAGTGTGGGGGGAGGCAGAGGAAGCCAGGGCAGCAGCGTTGGTAGGAGGACAAGTGGGCATGCCGTTGACCTTGGGCAAAGCTTTAGAGCTTTGATGCTCTTTCTTCTCGTAATTGGGTGGTGGGCCAAAGCCTTTGGTTAGAGTGAGTCCTGCCCGTGCTCTGGGTGCCACAGCCACACAGGTGATCATCAGGGCAGGTCCTCGATTGGGTGAAGCCTGGGTTATGTCTTTTATTTGTGAAACGCCACAAATTGAGCCCCAAAATGATGGAAACCAAAGGAGAGGGTCCAAGTCTTCTGAGACACAGATTTCTCTTGTAGCTTTTTTTTATTGTCTTTAAGAAACAAACTTTGTTTTTTCGAGCAGTTTTAATTCACAACAAAATTGAAAGGAAGGTATAGATATTTGCCATTACTTTGCTTCTCTTCCTCCCCCCACCTTCGCACTCACGTGCACGCACAGCTACCTCTGGTGTTAACACCCCACCAGATGGCACGTCTGCTACAGTTGATGAACCAGCATGGGCACATCATTGTCTCCCAGAGTCCGTAGTTTACCTGGGATCACCGCTGGTGGTGTGTGTTCTGTGGGTTTGGACGAATACGTAATGATTTATGTTGGTCGCTATGGTGTCTTACAGAGTAGCTCTACTGCCCTGAAGTGCCAGCCTTTTAGAACAGTGTTTCACAGAGTGTGACTTGTTTACTCTTCTTCAAGATTCCCTGGGTGGGGGGTTTAAAATGCAGACTCCTGTCCTGTGGTCTGTGCCTCCTATACTGCAGCCTCAGGGGAGGCTCTGGAATTGCCCATTTAGCAAGTGCAGCAGGTGGGGGGGGGCAGTGAGTAATATTTATAGGGTCTGGTTGGCCCTCTCTTTCTGCTGGTCAGGTGACTGACGTCCTGAGGCTCCCTGCTCTGTCCTGTTCTCTCTTATCCCCGCCTTCGACGGTCAGCCTCTGTTGCTCAGGGCTCAGCCCTGGTCATGAGGACAGTTACTGCCTGTGGCCAGGCTCTGCTGGCCCGGCGCCGGAGGGAGGTCTTTCCCAGCAGGGGTGTAGCTTGCAAACCTCACATACACTGGGCTGAAGAAGCGCCTGTTCTTGTGATGAGTGGACAGTTGAGTGTGTTATTCTTTTCATTGTTGTGTCTTGTTGTAAAACCACGTTTCTTTAGGAGCTGATGGAGTTTTTTACTGTTTCCTGCACAGGAGGAACTAGGAAGGACCATTTCGCAGCTCATCCACGCTTTTCAGACCACAGAGGCACGTGAGTATCCGTGCTCCTCAGTGAGGCCGACTCGCTGGGAGTCGGGCACCTCCCACACTCGGGAGGCTGTTCTGGGGTCTAGAGCGAGAGAGAGCCCCCGCTGTAGCCGGTGTCTGCTGGGGCTTCTGTGGGAAACGCTTCAACATGGGTTAACTCGTTTACCTAAAACGCACCAGCTCAAAAGTCTGAAGGGCTGGAATCTGACCCTTCAAAAGTGAAACAGCGAGCTAACGCAGTGCGGCCGAGCTGCTTGGTTGAGTCTCACCTGGTAGCTGTGAAGGTCCTCCGTGTGCTCTCCTAACTCGTTTTCCGTTCTGACCAAGGTCAGTAGGTCGCAACCCTGCGCCCTGCCCGTTGGGGTCACTTGCTAGTCTTTACAAATCCTGGTGTCCAGACCCTGGTCTCCTTAAGTCCAGCGCTGGGAGTGGGGCCTGGGTGGCAGTGTTTGCGGCCCTCCCACGCCGCCCGAGGGTGGCCAGGGCCGGGCAGTGTCCCTGGCACGGGCTCTAGCACCAGCACTGGCGAGGCTCAACCTGCGTGGGCGGGTCTAGTTCAGTGGGGCCTAAGCAGGCAGGGGACTGAAGTTGGGGGGCTGCGCAGATAGCCACGTCAGCTGCTTTCTGAACTTGGGGCGTCTCTGGCTGCACTAGAGTGATCATGGAGGTAGGCAGCTCTGCTCCGTACTTTTTTTTTTAAATCCTCACCCTGGCTGTCCTCCATACTTTCTGCCTTCTAAGAACCTGCAGGAGAGTATCTGCATTCAGCAAAAGGCCAGTATCGAGTGTCACCTGGTGGCGCGTGAGTGAACGCAGGCCCGTCCATTACCAAACCCTCTGCCCACCTGCCGTCGGAAAAGCCTGTGACAGGAGGGTGGAGGTGCGCGTTGTGTCCGAGGTCAAGGTGTGGGCAGGCTGGTTCCCCCGAGGCCTCTCTCCTTGGCACGCAAATGTCATCCTCTCCCCGTGTTCTCACAAAGCCGCCCCTGTGTCTGTCTGTGTCCTGGTCTCCTCTTACAGCACCAGTCAGACTGGATGAGGGCCCATGCCAGTGACCTTTCATTAGTTTTAATTACATCTGTATTTGATTGACTTATTTTTTTTTATTTTGAGAGTATACTTGTTAAAGCTGGGGACAGTGAAACAGGGAAGAGCTTAGGACAGAAGAAGCTGGAGGAGAGAGCCTAGGTGGGCTGCTCTGGCTCACTGGGAAGTCAGAGAAAAGGGGGCCTTGGAGACAGGTTTGGGGGTGAGCTCAGGATGAGCTGCTGCTGCCCATTTCTTCTGTTCATTCGTTCTTTTGTTCTTTCTTTCTAAGATTTTATTTATTTATTTATTTGTAGAGCAAGGGGAAGGGTGGGAAAGAAACATCAATGTGTGAGAGAAACATTGATCAGTTACATCTCATATGCCCCCATCTGGGGTCCCAGCCCACAACCCAGGCATGCGCTCTGACTAGGAATTGAACTGGCGACCTTCTGGTTCACAGGCCAGAACTCAGTCCACTGAGCCACACCATTCAGGGCTGCCCTTTTCTTAATCATCTCTTTAAAGACTGTATGTTCAAATAAAGTCAATCCAAGGTCTGGGAGTCAGGGCTTCAGCACTGGAATTTGGGGAGCACAGCTCAGGCCCTGGCACTTGGGCACAGCTGTTATCAGTGGGGTTTCATGCCTGACTGGTTAGTGCAGCCTGGTGCAGGCAGCAAGGGCAGGCGTGGTGCCAGGCAGGGCCTCAGCCCTCGCCTTGGGGGAGCCGAGGCCCCGGGGAGGAAGGGTCCTGCACAGCCCCCTCTCTTTCCTGTGGCTTTGCCTGCTCTTTGCACCTGTTCTTCCAAGAATGTGGCTGCTGGGCAGGGTCACAGTGAGCTCTGCTTGTCTCTCTGAGGCCCCTCATAGCCCCTTCATGCAGGCAGATTGGTGGCACTGCTTCACAGCCTCGCAAACTTGGACTGAGGACCCCAGGGTTTGGTGGCACATGACATCCTGACCGGATTTCTACGTATTCTCTCGCCTCACTCCCCAAGCGGCTTCCATGTTCCTCTGCGATTCTCTCCTGGCCATTTTCCCCTGCAGAGCACCTGTTCATCCAGACCTTCTGGCAGACCATGAATCGCGAGTGGATGGGCATCGACAGGCTGCGCCTGGACAAGTTCTACACGGTGAGGAGCTGCCCGCGCCCTCTACCGGGGTCCCTGCAGTGCTGGTGGCAGCCGACGTGGTTGGCAGGTCTGAGCACCCAGCACCCCATCGTGCTGTCCTGCGGAGTGGGGGGGCCCGGGGTGCGGTGTGTAGAGGGGTCTGGTCCCTGAGCCTCCTGCCCCAACAGGGCAGAGGTGGAGGCTCCCGGGCAGTGTGGCCACTGGGAGACACAAGCCTGGCGGCTCGTTCAGGGAGCCCAAGTCTTGTTTAGGGTGCGCATGCCCAGGGCTGTGTGGTGTTTGTCCCGTTCCTGAGGGCTGGCAAATGGGCAAGGACTTCCGTCCCTGAGACACCACGCAGACTTTCAGCTCCGCGGAGGAGAGTTAAGCTTGCCTGTCTGGGGAACTGGGGGGAAGCCGGTGCATGGCAGCGGAGCTCGTGCCCCCGGTGTAGGCCCTCGTGCCGCTTGGGTGGCCAGCCTCTGAGGACAGCAACGTACTTGTCACGTGCAGAACCCCCTTTTCTTCCTCCTTCCAGTGCTGCACTCCTGTGGGTTTCAGTTACTGATCTTCCTCAGAAATGCCTGTCTCCATCCGCCTGGTTAAACTGCAGTCCTGTTGCACAGTGTGTTCACTGGGACCTGGGACAGTCTCCAGATGAAGGGACAGTATTGCTCTGTGGGAGCAGGTGACCCATTGGGCACACTGAACAAGGCAGCAGATCCCCTCAGGGCTGCAGTGACTTGTGTGGTTGTCAGACAGATCAGCCTCCTGCTCAGGCTTGAGCCGAGGTTATGTGGACACTGTGTCATACCGTTTAAAGTGTGGGCCGGCTGGTGGGCCAGGCAGGGAGCAGCGGAGGGAGGGAGGTCAGTGCCAGGGCAGTGGGCCGGGGCACAGGGCCGGGCTTTGCACTTCCACAGACCTCGGGTTTGCAAGGCACAGGAGCTCTGATGGGAGTTGGGAGGCAGCACACTGTTGCCATTAGGTGCGTGCACTGGGCCTAAGCCTTAGGTAGGATGGATTCTGGGGGTTTTGAGGCCCATTTCCCTGGTGCCCCCGTGTAGGACAGGCGTCCACTGTCTTGGGGATAGGAGTTCTGGCTGCGGGGTGTGTCCTGTCCTGTCTTCCTTTGCCTTTCACTACCGCTGGGCCCTCTGCAGGGATGCTGGGTTAATACGCAGAAGGTAGGAAAGCCGGGCCAGGAATGCTGTGAACCGTTGTACTGGGGGTTGTAGGGCAGGCGTTGGGGCGAGGTTTACTGCACAGAGGTCAGAGAGAGAGGAAACCTTTTCTCTCCGTTGTGGGGAGATGTTCTCAGTTGTCAGACCTTGTTTTTCTGGGATATGCGCCTCCAGTGGGGAACCTGTGCGTCACTCCCTATTCTCACTGCTGAAACTCAGACCGGTCCATTTTAGTCCTTGTTCAAGGTACTGCCGTCATTGCCCGGGTGTCCTCTGTAAGCCTGACTTCCAGTGCACTTGGGAATTTGGGGCAGCTCGGCCCTGGGCAAGTGCAGTGTCCGGGCCCAGGGTCCTGAGGTTTTGGTGTCCTGTCCACCAACAGCTCCAGAGGGCCTGCTGTGTGCTTGGGGCACACAGATGGCCACGGGGCAGAGGGGCTGTCTGGGGGAGGCGGGGTCGTGCTCCCCCTAATGGGTCTCCTTCTGTGCCACAGCTCATGCGGCTGGTCCTGAAGGAGGCCCTGACAGCCCTGAGGATGCGGGGATGGGAAGAAAGGTCAGTACTCCAGCACGTCCTAAGGCTGCTGCTCCTCAGTCTCTCTGGATTATTTGTTGTGAAGGGATGCTGGTCTTTATGTTAAAGGGTGGCCCATTGGTGCTTAAAATGACCGTGTTTTAAAAATTATAGTTTGCGTGTTTTCATGGAAATGTCCGTTTTCATCCTGGATGGTAAGTTCTGTGAATTGAGTTGAGTCCTCTCATTGTAGTATGTACTGCATTAGTGTGTTTACTTTATCATCACTGGTCATTATTTGAAGTTCTAGAAATGTTTAATTCGTCCAGACTTTTTTTGACCTTGGTGCTTCTGGTGGGGTGACCTGTGTCCCTCAAACTGCAAGGGGCCTGCGTTCCTGCTGCCGTGGGGTAGGGGCGGGGCTCTGCTGGGGCTACTCCTCCCCCGCCCCTCCCGAAGGCCCCAGGGACCGAGAAGGGGTGGGGAGGGCCCCCTGCCTGGCCAGAAGCTCTGTGCCCAGGTTGTGGGGAGCAGCTTCCCACACCTCCCAGGGATGGGGTAGTTTGAGATCCACAACACTAAGTGGATTTCTGATGTTTGCATTTCAATTTTTTTAAATTCATTTAAAGTTTGGTTTCTTTATAATTTTCTCTAAATTTGAGAGTGATGTAAGACGTTAAAAAGCAATTCCAACTCAACGGGTAGTCTTTAAGATGCCGCCTGGGTCAGTGCACACAGCGGCGCCACACCGGACGTGGCGAGTGTGAGGTTGCTCTCCGTGTGCCGGGGACGCGGTGGGAATGTCCCGTGTCAGACGGGGTTCTGCGTGGTTTGGGGGGAGGCAGGAGGAAAGGGGCTTAAAGACCATGTGCTCTGAATTGACTTACAGTTTCAGAGTGGACATAAGAGGAGTTTGCTTCAAGCTCGTGGACACTAAACCCGGCCCCCGTGTGTTAGGGTGGCTGCCGCACCAGACAGTGCAGCCTAATGGCTCCGTGTGGCGGCGCTCTGTCTCCGGAAAGCAGAAGGAGCAAGATGTTGGCCCTGGCCCCTTTTTTTTTTTTAAGGTTTTATTTATTTACCTTTAGAGAGGGAGAGGGAGGGAGAAAGGGAGGGAGAGAAACATTGACTGGCTGCTTTCTGCACATGCCCCGCGGGGGCCGGGGCCGGGGCTGCAACCCAGACCTGGGCACCTCCCTCTGCGGGGTGGTGCCCAAACCATCTCACCGGTCAGGGCCTGGCCGCCTTTTCCCTCCAGGTGAGAAGGCTCAGTTGGAATTGAACTGTAATCACCTGAAATTTTCTCAGTTTAGAGTCTTTGTGGGTGACTTTTTGTCGGGGCAGCAGTGCCTCTGGCTTGGGGGGTTCTTTCTTAAAGATTTTATTTATTCTTAGAGAGAGGGGAAGGGAGGAGAAAGAGAGAGAGAAACATCAGTGTGTGGTTGCCTCTCACGTGGTCCCCACTGGGGAACTCGCACAACCCAGGCGTGTGCCCTGACTGGGAATCGAACTGGCAGCCCCTTGTTTCTCAGACTGGCACTCAATCCACAGAGCCACACCAGCTGGGGCTGGCTCTGAGTGGTTTTCATCCTTAAGTCCCCATGAAGACCTTGAGGTCAGGGGGCTCACTCATTTTCAGGACCTTGGGCTATGTTACTGAAGCGGAATAAAATGTTAAAGGGACGACTATATTTTAGCTAACTTTTTATTGGTTTATTATTTATTGTGGAGGTAGTTTCATGCTTGCAGTTCAGCACAGACATCATTTTGAAGCACTTGGCCCCTTCAGTTGCCGTGGGGTGACCAGTGCTGGTGTGATGCTTCTGCCCTTCCTCTGTCCTGATGTAGCATCTGGGACCAGGTTGTTCTTTGTAAGTGTTCGTTAGCATCAGCAGCAGCCCCGGAGGAGGCTCTTGCAGCTCCTCTGGCCTCGGCTCATTTCTCCCGGGCATCACTTTTCCTTCCCTAGCCGGTGCATCCCCCCCGTTGCTGCACCTACGTCATCTAGACAGCATCTTAAAGAACACCTGCTTTCCAGCCCAGGTGCAGGGACCTGTGTGTCATTGGGAGCCCAGGAGTTCAGATGCACCTAGACCGTTGGTCTCGGAGCTCTCTGACCTGGAAGCCCAGGCCTCTGAAACCATGGAAACCCACACGCCAGAGAGATGTCTGTCGCGACCTCCAGGGACCACGCACTCAGTGCAGCAGGACCCCGGGGGCAAGCTCATCCACCTCCCGTGGCCGCCTCCTCCTTTCTTGGTGCTCGCTGTGTCCAGCTGCCTTCCCTTGCAGTCCCCAGCGAGGACGGCAGGGAGGGACATGAGAGGTGGTGGTGGTAGCCCCCCAACCCCCCTGCTGCATCAGGCCTTTACCCTGCACTCATTCGGAGGCCAGGCGGAAGGCCTGTGAGTGCTTACACGTCTCGTGCTTCTAGCTGAGCTTCAGCCGTGCTGCACACTCTGGGCAGCGCCAGAGGCAAGGCCACGTAAATCGGTTAATCACAAGGGTCCTTCATGCTGGACGGACCCGTGTGCGGTCGAAAGCTGGCCTGTTGGGGGGCGGGGCGTCTGCTCCAGGCAGGTGGAGCTAACCCGTGTCCTGGTGCCTGTTGTGGCTGCTGCTGTACTTGTCCACTTCCTTCTTCAGACAGATCGAGCAGCTGTTGGAGCTGCTGACCACCGAGATCCTGCACCCTGACAGCCAGGCCCCCAATGGGGTGAAGAGCCACTTCATCGAGATCTTCCTGGAGGAGCTGGCCAAAGTGGGCGCCGCCGAGGTGAGGGGCTGGGCGGGGTTGGCGGCAGAGCCCCTCCCTGGGTGTTCATGAATGAGGGTCTGAGGCAGCTCCTGTCTAACTTCCCCTGTAGCTGACAGCAGACCAGAACCTCAAGTTCATCGATCCCTTCTGCAGAATTGCTGCCCAGACTAAGGAGTAAGTGGCAGGGCTCCTCCTGGCTGGCCTTTTTCACTGAGCTCTTCAGGGGACTGCTTTTGGGGAGTGGCCGGCCCATCTGTGGGGAGGGATGAGTTGGGCCCTCTGACAGCACTGCCAGAAGGGCCGTGCGGCGGCAGGTGGGCAGAGACGGTCACAGGAGTCGGCGTTTCTTCCCCTTGCGAGTCCTGCCTCACTGCCTGCCCGCCTGCCCGCCCTTCAGCTCCCTGGTTTTGCATAACATCACTCGAGGCATCTTTGAGACGATCGTGGAACAGGCCCCGCTTGCCATCGAAGACCTGATGGACGAAATGGAGGAGGAGGAGGTGTCAGAGGGTGATGAGGAGGCAGAGGACGTGTCGTCCAAGAAGCTGTTTAGGGAGCCACCTAAAGGTGAGGACGCGCCCGCCACCTCTGCGCCAGCTGCCCTGGTTCCAGCCAGCAGTGCATCCCTAGGAGTCCTGCACTTGCCTCCTGTCTGATCTCCTTTCTGCCCTCGCCCCCAGAGTCTGCTTGGCCCGGGCAGTCGGGGCGCCCTTTAAAACAAGTGCCTGTGTCTCTCGCTCTCCCAGCCCTCCCTTCACGGCCACCATCCTAACTCCCCTGGCTCTTCTAGTCTTGCTGGTCTCCGCCCACTGTCATTCCAGGGGTCCCACCCTGACCACCCTGTGTAACGGGCAGCCTCCCAGCTCCCACCCAGCCTCACTTGCTCGCCGTCGCGCCTCCTGGCGCAGGTCACTCACAGTTGCCTGAGTCGCTTGCTCGTTGCCCCGGGCCCGTCTTCCCCACTGCATGTCGGCTTCCCCGGGATGGGGGCTCTCTCAACCACAGCTGCACCCGCAGGCCAAGAGCATCAGTTGACGCAGAGGCCAGGGGTCTGCACAGAGTGGATGACTGAATGAACGAACGCGGGGAGAGTACCTGGAGGGGTGGTCCACTGCAGGGCTGGGGGGCAGGGCCTGCGGTGCTCGGCCACGGAGGCGGCCGGTCTTAATGCCAGTGTGGGTCCTTGCGGGGCTCAGCTGCTCTTCGGTGGCCCTCGCCTTGTGTGCGCTGTGTGTTGTGTCCTGTGGCTGTGGCAGGGGTGTCGTCGTTCACCAGCTTCAGGACCCTCACCCACCTCCAACCCTGTGACAGTGAATACACATGACAGAGTTCGAGAGTTTAACCACCAGTAAGTGTGCGGTTCATTAGCATCAAGCATGTTCCCACTGTTGTGCCGCCGTCACCGCCACCCGACTCAGAACGCTTCCACCTTCCCGAACAGACTGTCCCCATTAAACTGCCTGTGCTGCTCCCCAGCCCCTGGCACCCCTCCTCCGCTCTGCCTCCGTGAATTTTACTGCTTTACGGGCCTCACGTCCGTGGGTCATACAGTACTTGTCTTCCATGCCTTATCCCACTCAGCCTACTGTCCTCAAGGCTCACCCACGTTGAAACCTGTGGCGGGGTTTCGTTCCTTTTTAAGGCTCAGTGGTGTCCGTCATGTGCGTGGGCCACGAGTTGCTTGCCTGTTCATCTGTCAGTGGACACTTGAGTTCTGTCCATGTTTCCTCCGTGTGAGTGATGATGCTGTGAACATGGGTATACAGCCCAGCTCCTCTTCGGTGAGCAAGTGAAACGTTTTATGTAACATTTTCACTGCAAGATCGTTGCCTCACTGTATGAAAATAGCACAGCCAGACTCAGTATGTTGCAGAATTGAGATAGTATCCTTCATCATCTGACAGTAACGACAAACAAGCTTTCCTCGTCACTGCCAGTGCTTTCCGGTGGAAGGTCATTGGGTGTCCTGACCCGCCCACGGAGGCAGGTGTCAGTAAGCAAGGGGCAGTATTGTGCAAGGCTTGAGGGTAGCAGTGTTATCCTTGGATTACATGTTTTTTAAGGTAACTCATTTTTCCTGTTTGATCTTTATTATGTGTTTTCCCATTACCATTTAGTCCCTTTACACCCCCTCCCCTCAGCAATCCCCGCACTGTTGTCCGTGCCCAGGAGTCCTTTTTCCTTTTTGCTCAATCCCTCCCTCCACCAGCTGTCACCTGCTCTTCTCCATCTATGAGTCTGCCTCTGAATCACTTTTTTTATTATTTTTTATTTTTTAAGATTTTATTTATTTATTTTTAGAGAGCAGGCAGAGGAGGGAGAGAGAGGGACATAAACATCAATGTGTGAGAGATACATCGATCAGTTGCCTCTCGCACGCCCCCGGCTGGGGGCCTGGCCTGCAACCCAGGCCTGTGCCCTGACTGGGACTCACACCTGCGACCTTTCGGTTTGCAGGCCGGCGCTCAGTCCGCTGAGCCGCACCCACCAGGGCTGAATCACATTTTTATGACTAGATTTTACTACAGAGAATTTCAGGAATTCTGAATATTATAGTGGTAGCCAAGCCTAAAAATTACAGGGTGCTGTGAAAAAAATACATGGTGTCTTAGAAAGTTAATCTGCAATCTGCATTTATTAGGAAGTTACAGGGTGTTTCCTTCCAGTAGTGCAATTGTTTCTTTTTTTGCTAATGTTACTAAGAGTTGCCAGTTTTTAAACCCTCGGCCCACCACTAATTTAAAACAACTCTGCTGGATTGGCCCCACTACTCTATGTGGGGGTTGCGTCTTCACTCCTGAGCGCAGCGCGTGCCTCCCCACGTGCTGCCTCCCCCCGGAGCGCCCTAGCTCCGTGCCCTAGTTCTGCGGGGCTGCTCAGGGGTGTCTGGGTCAGCCGGCCGTCCTCACAACGTCTGCTGGCCAGTCCTGGGTTCTCTGCACAGCTTCATTCATTGCAGCTGCTCCTCCTGATACGGGAGAGCAGGGCTCACCAGCAGCTCTCAGCTTTCCAAGGCGCCAGACTGCCCTTGTTTTTTCGGGGTCGTCCCAGCTCCGGGCAGGTGGCGGTAAACACCTTCCCCGAGTCCCCGTGAGTCCCTGTGCGGAGTCGCCCATCGGCACCGCTTCCTTCCGTCGCCCATTACGTTTCTCTGCGTTTACGCTCTGAGGTCGGATTGGGGTGGGGGTGTGCAGAGTTTTTCTTCAAGACTCTGCCTTGAGTCGTTTTGGGCCTGTGCCCAGAAGCGGGACCACCGGGTCATTTGGTGATTCTGTTTATCATTTTCTGAG
Source organism: Tonatia bakeri (assembly GCA_004024845.1). Lineage (NCBI taxonomy): Eukaryota > Metazoa > Chordata > Mammalia > Chiroptera > Phyllostomidae > Tonatia > Tonatia bakeri. The sequence goes on from PVIA01007839.1 coordinate 25,096, forward strand.
GAACCACTGTGCTTCTTCCACAGCCCTACCCCACTTGACAGTCCCACCAGCAGTGTGCGAGGCTCCGTGTCCCCCACGTCCTTGCTGGCACTTGTCCTTTTCTGCTTGCTTTCCACGGCAGCCGCCCTGTGGGGTGAGGGGCGTCTGGTGCGGTTCTGAGCAGCACTGCCCTGACGATTATTGACTCGGAGCATCCTTTTGTGTGCTTACTGGCATCTGAGTGTCCTCTGGGGGAAAAGTGTACTCACGCCCTCTGTCTGTCTCAGCTGGTCCTTCCTGTTGAAGTCAGGGGTCCTCTTTGTATTCCGGACGCCATCCCCTTGCCAGATGTCGGATTTACAGGGGGTTCTGAGTTGTGTTTTCACTCTGTCGATAGTCACTTTCAGTGTGCAGCATTTAACAGTTCCCATTTTGTCTGTTTTGTTCTCTCGTTACCTGCGCCTCTTGTGTCACATTTAAGAAACCATTGTCACATCCAATGGCATGAAGCTTTTATCTTGTTTTCTGTAAGAGTTTGATTGGCTTAGGTCATTTTCTTTTTAAATCCCACCCAGCAATATATGTACTGAGTTTAGAGGGAGAGTGGGGAGAGAGGAGCATCGATTGGTTGACTCCCACACGCGCTCTGACTGCAGAGGGGGCTGAACCTGCAACCCGGGTGTGTGCCCTGACCGGGAGTCCAGCCTGTCACCTTTTGGTGTGTAGGGTGATGCTCCAAACAACTGAGCCGCCCGGCCAGGGCTCGTTGATCTGTTTGGAGTTAGTTTTTATATGTGGTGTTAGGGAAGGATCCGACTTCACTCTTTTATCTCTCATACATGCCCCACAGGGAACAAAACCCGGAACCCAGGCATGTGCCCTGACGGGGAATCGAACCAGTGACCTTTCACTTTGCAGAATGATGCCCAACCCACTGAGCCACACCAGTCAGGGCTCTCCTCCAACTCTTATTTTGTGTGTGTGTGAAAAGGAAAGTAATTACTTACTTAAAAGCTATACAGACTTAGAGTAGTGATTTAATGTCTTCATTAAAATACTAAAGTCTTCTAGGATACCTACAGATGCACACAGTCCTTCCATCTCCCTCTGCCCTAGTCTGGGGTACCGAGTCTCAGGAAAAGAAGTAGAAGTCCGTGACTAAGGCTCCAGCACCACCAGCTGTGTCACCACCACGATCTCCAGTTAACCCAAAACCCTGTGGCACCTTCTCATGGCCACCAGCAAGAGTCCTTTCACACCTCTTCTTCCAGGCTAAGTTTCTCCTGCTTCCTAAGCCGCGTGGCAAAAGGGAACACCCCGAAGTCCCGTGGTTCTCCTCCTCTCCGACTCTGAATGTCCTCACCGGACGCTTCTCGGCTTTCTTATCCGTCGGCCCCCTCCCCCACCCGGCCTATTCTCTGGCTGTCCTGTCCCCCACCTGCCCCTCTCACTCTCGGCACCTGAGTCGCTCCGGCACAGGTGCCTCTGTCCTCACTCTCTGCCACACGCGCCTGACCCTGCGGCCACCTGCGGCGCGGGAGGTTTCTTCCGTCGGCGGGGACGTCAGAGCCCCCGCGATCTGGAGCCTCGTCTCCACGGCCCGCCCTGTGGCCGGGCGGGCTGCCCTCCTCACTTCGGGAACTTGTGACACCGCATTCGCCTAAGGGGCCCCGCGTAGTTCCGCTTCATTCCTGTCCTCGAGCACTGGTCAGGCCTTGCACCGTCTGGGAGGTCTCCCTGGCTTCCAGGCCTGTGGTGGCCCTGCTTCCTGCAGCACGAGGCCCTCGGGATCCGCCACGGGGTGCCCAGTGTCTTGTGCCGTGGGCTCCTCACACTGTGCTGGCACACCCTGCCCAGGTAGTGGGCCCTGGCAGGTGGGGCTGGGCCCCAGGGGTGGGTGTGGGGCCTGCAACACCGGGTGTGTCTTTGAGTTCACGGAGCCCTTTTGTTCTAGGTGCCTCCCCTGGGACAGACCCGGACATGGGTGAGGAATGGCTGGAAGATGACGAGGACGGCACCGGCAGGGTCCTTCAGGTGGGTGGCCTGGGCTCTCGGCCTGGGCGCTCGGCCTCTGGCCTCCGGCCTCCGCTGCGCTGTGGACTCGGAGCTGGCGGAGCTGGAAGGGAGGAGGTGCTGTGAGTGGGGGTGGCAGCCCTTGGCTGAGACTCGGGGCCGCCCGTCTGCAGGAGCCCGATCCTTGAGCACGGGGCCGGGAGACGGGGGTCAGAGACTTTGCCGCTGGTCGGCTGCCCCAGGCCGCCCCCGCTGCCACCCGGGGCGAGGGACAGATGAAGGGGTGCGACCCAGGGGCTGGCTCCCCACCAGCAGTCAGGTTGTCGGGCAGGGCCTCCGACCTCAGGCGAACAGGGAGTGCGGAGCACTCACGGCTTTAAAGCATTCATTGCTTGTGGCTGAGACAGATTTTAGATATCTTGGATTAAATAAAATTTCTCAAAAGTCATTTTACTTGTTTTCGTGTGGCCACCAGAGGACGTGAGTTTGCAGAGAGGCTCGCTCCCCGTCACATTTCCGTGGGGCGGCACCGCCCTGGGGTGAGCTGCAGACAGTCACCTTCGCCGAGGGGACATCAGGAGTGTCCTTGTGGTCCAGGGGCTCTTCCCTGCTCGGTTCACGTTCTGGCAACCCCTGGGTGGTGGCTGACTCTGCGCCTCCGTGGTGTCTCTCTGAAACAGTTTGACTACGAGGCCGTCGCCAACAGACTGTTCGAAGCGGCCAGCCGGCAGAGCACCCCTTCTCTGAACAGAAAGCGTCTCTACAAGGTGGTCAGGAAGTAAGTGGTTCTCTGAGGGGGCGGCCTGTCCTTCCCGCTGCCCTGGGGCTGCCCCTTCCCTCTCGGGGGGCTTCAGCTGGGGGGAGGGAACGGTCCTCAGCATCAGAGCTCAGGCGGGGAGGGGGCCCTAGGGGACCACCATGCTGCTGGCCAGGAGGTGGCGGGGCCTGCGGGGAAGCCTGCTCCGGTGTGCCCTCGTCCCTTCCCTGAGAGCTGTGGCCATGGTGAGTGACTGTCTCTCCTTCTTGCAGGTTGCAGGACCTTGCTGAAGGTGAGCCCCGGGCCTGGCCCGAGGAGAAGGCCTTTCTCCCCTTTCCGTAGGAGAGCACTGGACCGCGTGTTCGCACGCGGCGGGAACAGTCTGCAGAGAGCCCTCTGCTTCTTCGGGGGAGAGGCGGGCCGGGGCTCCTGCAGCTCGTCTGGGCTCGGTGCTGTGGTTCTTGGGCCTGAGCGTGAGAATGCTCAGTGCTGGGTCCAGGGCAGGCTGGGGCGCGGGAGTCTGCACTTCTGCGGAGTTCCCGGGCACGCGGAGGCCGCTGGTCTGCAGCAGCCACCTCAGTGTGTGGCTGGCGGAACTGGCATGGTTTATCCCGAGGATAGTTTTCTGGGAGGTTTTTGATTGGAGATGCAGCATCCCTTCCCTGACATTTCATTACCAGCGTTTTTACACGTATAGCAGAGTTGAAAGGACTTCACTGTGGTGACCTGCACAGCCACCCCCTCAACTCTGCCATCGACATTTCACTGTCTCGTTTTATTGCAAATCTGCCCATTGAGCCTCCCCTCCCTCCGTGAGGCCAGACCCCTGAATACTTCGCGCTCGTCAGGAACTGAAGTCCCGTGTCTTTGAGAGGAAATTCACAGGTGGTGGATTGTATGGAGACAGCCTCTGAGGGTTCTGACGGCTTTGTGACTCAGACCCCACCCACTGCCCCAGAAAGCTCTCTCAAGCCCCTTCCTAACAAGCATCTGTAAGAAGTGGGCCGTGGCGTGTCCGAAATGCTTTTCTGCGTTGTGCTGACCACGGCTTTGAGCTGACCGAGTCGTGGTGGGCGATGGAACAGTGCCTGCGTGGAGCTTGGGGAGGGAGGGGCCCTTACGGGGTCCAGTGGAGCAGTGACGCAAAACTGATCCAGGCCTGCCCGCGGGCCCTGACCGTCTGTTTGCCTTGCTGCTCAGGCGTCTTCCCCGAGGACGACATTCCGGAAAAGGCCTACAGGAAACTGCTGGGAGGGAGGCGGGAGAGGAAGGCAAAGAAGCGTTCGCCCAAGTCCCGGCTGCAGAGCAAGACAGGTAGGACGCCTGCCCAAGGCTGGCGTCGGGGCTTTCCCGCCTGTGGTCCCGGGGAACATGCCCGCGCCGACTCCCTGGGGCCGGCCTGCAGATGCGACCCTCCTTCCTGCCTGCGTGCCGGCCTTGGGCTTGTCTGACACTGGGGCCGCTCACCATCTTCCCACTGCCGTCTGCAGTGTCAGTCTGGGCGGCTGCTTCTGGAACCTTTTCCCCTTTGGTCTGTGCGTACGCTCTGGGTTTTGGCCCATCCACTTGGTGTCCTCGGTGTCCTGCCGACGTGGTTCACCTCACTGAGCGCTCCTCAGTTTCAGAGGCTTTTCTCTGCCCCTCCCGCCCTTCCCTCCCTCCTCCGCTTGTCCGCACAAGTGTGGTTGGTGAAAACGTGACAGCCCTCACCCTGGGCTGCTCTGTGCTCCTGTTGCCGCAGGCCCTGTGCCCACTGCAGACCACCAGGGCATAGGCTGCCTGCTGCGGTGGAAATGGGCTGTGCCCTTGGAGGGGCGCTCGACTCACCCCTGCCCTGACCCAGGCCACCCTCCATGTTATTCTGCCCTTCAGCCTGTGGCAGGCACAGGCCTAATCGCACACCTTTTCCAGGCCAGCCCCCAGACACCCTCTCATAGCTCTGTTGCGCACCAGCTTGGGTCACATTTCCTAGCTCTGCTTTCTGAGCTTGTCCCTTCTGACCAGCGTCATCTCCAGCCCCCAGTGCACTGAGCCTGGGCCCACCCCCTCTGTCTTTGCCCTGATCCTGGCCTCGCATGCTCTCTCCAAGGCCGCCTTTCCAGTGTTCGGAGCCAGCCCATCCACACTGGTGCGAGGTCCCTGGACGGCTGTTGTGTCTGCTTCTGAGGCTGGCGGTGCTTCTGTGTCCGGTGCTGCCATGTTCTCTGTGCTGCCTTGGGGCTGGCGCCTTCAGTCGGTGTTGATGTGAGGCAGCCCAGCTAGGCCTTCGCGCCCCCATTCACGTGGCCTTGCTCTTTCAGGGAGAGGCAAACAGGACGACCTGGCTGCAGACCTGAGTGCCAGACCAGAGAGGACAAGGCAGTGGCGGGGCACGGGGGCTGACTCCGCTGCACCCCGGGAGCAGCGTGGGGGCCGTGGCGGGAGAGGGGCGCGCAAGAGGCGGCGGCGGCCTCAGGCAGGGGCCAGCCTGAAGGCAGCTGGCTGCCAGGAGCCAGGCACAAAAAAGAAGCGGGTGCAGAAGAGCAAGAAGTGATGCCACCAGGCCCAGCCCAGCAGGACAGGGCCATCTCCGTGGCCCTCCCCGGCCTGCACCCTGCTGAGTGAGCGAACAGGTCAGGTGGGCCGTGCTCCCGACTCTGGACACAGTCAGAAGGTCAGCACTGAATGAGGTCGGCTGTCATTCAGCGCCGTATCCCAGAGAGCGCTGCTTTGTGCTGACCTTGGTTAGGCAGGAACCCTGAACTTGGACCAGCCACCTGGTGGGACGGCTGTGAATAAAGCACTGCGCAGTTCTGAGAGACGGAGCCCTGCCCATCTGCGCCTACACGGGGCGGGGTCGGGGGGGCCCAGGGGGTGAATTGACCGGCGCCAGTTTCCAAATAGGGTTTATATTTTATACCCATTTGTGGGGCAGGTGGGGGGGGGTCTGTTTATACATTTCTCAAACCCTGGAAGAGGAGGTCAAGTACAGGGTGGCAGTTGACATGCCCAAAGCGGGGAGGGCAGCTGCTCTGCTCACCCTCGTCTCTGTGACAGAGGCAGAACCGGATCCATGTCCAGTGGGCAAACCCACTGTCCCTGCATCTCTCAGCGCCTTTGAGTTTGGTGTCAGCCCTGCAGGTCATCCTGGGGGGGTCTGAGCAGCCGTGCGTCCAGCCCTGGCTGGAGTGCCGTCACAGGGCGCCTGCCGTATGGGGTGTGCCGTGTGGAGCCCCTGGCCCAGAAGCCCGTTCAGACGGAAAACAGGAACGTGATCTGGCATGGTGTGGGCTCCCAGTGGCCTCCAGGCAGTGTGGCTGTGGAGCCCGGGGGTGACAAGGGGCACTGTCTCAGGTTTAGCTCACATTCTGCACTTGGGCCACTCCTGGACCAATGCGTGTAGGGGAGCCCAGCAAGGGAACCTCCCCAAAGGGACTGCAGAGGTGTGACCTGGGCCCCAGTTCCCAAGTCCCTGCTGCCTGAGCACCCTCCACCCACAGGAGCCAGTGCCATGACCCCCTTTCAGTCTAGCTGCTGGGCAGGTGGGGCTGGCTGGGGGGTGAGGTTGAAGGGAGTGTGGCCATAGGGTCATCGGGAGTTAACTGTTCCCTTTCCCCAGATTGACTCAAAATTGTTTTCTGGTGAGGTTCTTAAGTCAGGGAAGAGCCACAGCACAGAAATCTCAGGGTGCAGGAGTCATTGGGGCTGGTCGCAGTGCCTCACCAGAGCCCTCCCCTCAGACGCTGAGCTGCAGCCCCGTGTGACCGACCACATGATGCTCCCAGCACGCTGACATAACCGACAGGGTGCCAGCCAGCTGCTGATGGTGGGCAGACAGCAGGCACTCTGTCCAACTGGTGGCACTTCTGGGAACGTTCTCGCTGGGCCGAGTGCTGAAACCCTGGGAGGAAGTGGAACGTGACCACCAAGCACTGTCCTTCAGGAGAGCCTGTGTTCGGAGGTCGGCACTGATTCCATTTCCTGTGTATTTTAAAAGCACTTCACAGAGAAACAGCTCACATACCATCAGTCTGCCTGCTTCAAGTGGACGAGGTGGTGCTTCTCCGTGTGTTTGGAGAGTTGTGACCGCCACTGCAGTCGACCCAACACTTTCACCCCCTGGAGACGTCTGTGGGTGTGGCCCCCCGCACGGCAACCACTCATCCTTCTGTCCACAGGTTCCCTGACGGGACTGTGGGGTACCGCGTCCAGCGTGCGGAGCGAGTGGTGGTCAATTCTGGCTGCTTTCTCTCAGCGCGTGTCCAGCATTCACATTGCAGTGGGAGTCAGAATCTCATTCCTTTCACGCCTGGGTGATGTTCTATCATGGGGGTGGGCCATGTGTTTGTTCGTTTGTCCGTGGGGGTTGTCCCCTCCTGCTTCCCCACCCCTGGCTCCTGGGAATAAGGCTGCTGCGAACCTTCATGCATAGGCTTCTGAGTGGGCTTGCCGGGCCAGGAGGTGGGAGGTGGCTGTGTTTAAGTGTTGGTTTTCTTTTTAGAATATATTTTTTAAGATTTTATTTATTGGTTTTTAGAGAGGGAGGGAGGGAGAGAAACATCACTGTGTGGTTGCTTTTCGAGCGCCCCCTACTGGGAACCTGGCCCATATGCCAGGCATGTGCCCTGACTGGGAATTGAACTGGCTGCCTTTCAGTTTGCAGGCCACTGCTCAGTCCACTGAGCCACACCAGCCAGGGCCCGTGTTTAAGTTTGAAGAGCTGTCACGGCGGTCACAGAACTTTGTGTTCCCACCAGTGGGTGGGGGCCCCTCTCCAGGGTGACCTGCTTGTGGCGCAGCTTCGGCCTGTTCAGGGGGGATCCTTTCCGGCCAGCCGTTACCCCGCTGGGAACCACCTTCCTGTGGGCCTCGGGTCTTCAGCCCCCTTCCACCTGGACCCTTTCCTCCCTGTGCTTGGCACTGGGGACCAGACAGCGGTTACATCTCAGGCTGGCAGTGTTACAGCATGTCCCCTGCTGTGGGTTCCGAGGGTGCCCCTTGTCTGGACGCAGGTGACATCTCGGCAGGGGCACTGCAGAGGTGACGTTGGTCCCCCTGTCCTCAGTGTTTCAGGGAGCTCCAATGAACCACCTTACAAAACTAGCCTCTTCGTCCCACAGGCCCCAGCAGCAGGGGCCTGTCTCCTCGTCCTTGGCCCAGAAGTGAAGTGGTCAGCAAGATGGGGGACGTGGCCTCCAGGTGGTCAGTGTTGGGGCCTGCCTAGACTGTGGTGGCAGCAGGGGAGGGGCACACGAAGGAGAGGACCCTCCTGCCCCCATTTAGTCCAGAGTGCCAGCAGGAGGAAGAGCAGGGCCCCAGTGGGGATCCGTCTTGTGTGGCCAGCCCCGCCTGCCTCCGGAACGGTCAATTAAGCCTTGAATGGGCATGTTCCCCCAAGTGGACTTCTGTAAAAGGGACAGGCTGGTCAGCTGACCAGCTGGGCCAGGCATGGAGACAAAACTGTCAGGGGCCACTCAGCCTGTAAACTGGGCTGACTGTCCCCACCTGCTTTGGCTGGAAGGGGCTGTGTCGGGGCGGGGGCGAGGTGGGGAGGCTGGGTCTCCTTCCCGCTGTCCTGGGAGTTCGGAGGCTTCTCCCCAAGGCCCAGCCTCTTGGCGCTGGGGTTTCATCTGGCACTGTTCCTTTCTGAGCTGGTGACCAGCCAGACATGTCCGCTCAGATGTGGTGTTACACGTGGTCTGTCTGCGCAGCGCTGCCTGGGGGCCGATTTGCGGGCGGACACTGACGTGGCGCTCTGTCCACTCGTCCACCGCTGTAGCTGCCCACCTGCTTCCCTGCCTGTCATCTCTACCCATCATTCACCTGTCGTCTGCCCCCCTAGTTACCGCCGTCTGCCTCCCTCCCTTCCTCCCACCCGCTTCCTGTCGCCCCCTAGAGGTGACCGGAGCCGAGGTGGCTGTCCGAAAGGAACCCATTCCCAGCAGCAGTGACACTTCCCCATGGCTGTCCTCTCCCCGAGTGGTACCCCGCACTGGAGTCCTCTGGAGGTGCCTTACTGGTGTGGAACCCTCCACCCTTGCGGTGGGTGGGGCGGGGTGGAGGTCCGGGGATGTTGCTGCTCCCCACCCCTCCCCTCGTCACCTCCTTTGTCCACTCCCATCTGGCCCCAGGGAGCAGGTGCAGCCCCACCATCAGCCTCTGGGGGGCACCCTGGGCACCTCCAGTCCCTCCTTCCCTGTGGTGTCAACATGCCGTCCCACCCCTGCCTAGGTGCCCCAGTGGCCAACTCCACTGTCCCCAACCCCATCCTACTCTTCCTGGAGTGGAGACTGCAAAGGCACCTCCCAGCTCTGTCCATCCCTGTGTCCTGGGCGAGTGACCAGGGCTCTGAGTGTTTGGTGGGGACGCGCTCCTTGGTCACTCAGCCTGGCAGGCCCAACAGTCCATCTTGTTGTTCCCAGATGGGCCACAGGCCCGGGGTCCTTGGAGCCAGGCTTGGCCGTCGGAGAGCCCATGTCCTTATGACTGGCTCAGAGGACTCAGCTTCTCACCACCAGCCTGGCTGGCCCATGGGTGAGGCCCGTGTGGGGGGTTCTCAGGGTCACAAGGCTCCTGCCCGGCTGCCCAGGCCCTGGAGGGCACCTCTGGCCCCACCCTCTGGGGGCCCCAGGGGAGTCTGGGTGAGCTCCGGGAGGCTGTGCTCCACTCCCCAAGTTCCTCACTCCCCACTGCTGGGGAGACGGGACCAGAAGACTGCACCCCTGTCCTTAGGCCAGGTTGGCCCAGCCCCAGCTTCCAGGGGCACTCAGCCACTGCCCCCACCTGTGGCTCTGCACAAACTTTGGCGGGGGGTGGGCCTCAATCACAGTGCTAGGGTCTCATGCAGACAAGCCCCTGTCCCCACCAGGACCTGATGCACACAGAGTGATGTGGACCCCCTCAGCACACCTCTCACTTGTCTCAGGAATGGGAACTGCAGGATTCCGAATCATGACAGCTGGCTGTTGGTGGTGCCAGGCCAGATCCTGGGCCTGCAGGTGCTCCCTGCCCCTCCCTGCAGTCACCCCTCCTCCCTCTGGGTCCCTTCCCCTCCCCTCCCCTCCCCTTCCTCAGTGTTGACTCAGCCCCATGTTAGACGTCTCTGCTGCATGACCCATGACCAGGCACTCGTGGTCAGGAGTCAGGGCCCAGCCTGGAGCCCTCACATGTGAGGCTGAGGGGCCTCAGCTCAGTTGTTGGCAGAATGCGTTTCTCTGCAGCTGCGGGTCCAAGGTTCCCCTTTTCTTGCTGGCTGTCACCCAAGGTCACTCTGAGCTCCCCTGGCTGCCCACAGTTCCCTGCCTTCTCCCAAGGCTGGCCGGAGGAACCCTGGACTTCCGTGCCCCTGTAGTCTCTGAGCTTTCTGGTTGGGTCTGCCCCACCCCCCCGGGTAGGGAGGGAATCGTGGAGGTTGTGCCAGGGGTGGGCATCTTAGGGCCCCCCAAGAGTTCTGCCCCAGGTCCCTATGTCTGGTCCTCTTTCCTGAGTCTCACGCCTCCGAACTTGACCCAGAGCAGAAGACCCAGGGGCCCCTCCCCTCTTCTGCCCCTGGACAGTGCCCTGCTCTGGAAGGTTTGCCAGAGAGTGGAAGGGGTAGAAAACACTGGAATGTTGGGGAGTGGGCATTAGGGCCAACAAAGCCAGAAAGTGGACACAAACTCCATGGATGCCCAAGCTGGTCCCTTGCCCGGCCATACAGCCGATCCCTCCACCAGGGTCCAGGGAGTGGGGAGGGACATTTGGGGTTACCTCCCCTTTACCCACAACCCCGTGGCCCCCATCCGAATCAGCACTTCCCTGCTTCCCCACACCCTGCAATGCCCCAGGTCCGCCCCGACTGCCTGTCCTGCCTGCCGTCTCCAGGGCTGGGACAGGGCGGGGCATGGTGGGGCAGGGCAGACTGACCCAGCATTGGGCATCCAGCCCCGGCTGGGGCGCAGGGAGCAGGCTGGAGCTCATGATGCGTGTAGGACAAATGGTGCCTGGCCCAGTTTGCTGCCTGATTTGGTTGTGGCCCCACAGCCCTGTCTCCTGGGTGTGGGCCTGTGTCGCCAGGAGGAAAGCCTGTGACCACGCTGCTGGGGGCCGGCCCTGTTTTCTCCCTGGAGTGTGCTGAGTGGGCTCCGGTGCTGGCTTCTCCCATCCCTGACCTTGACCTGAGCTTCCTGGGGTGGATCCTACCTGCAGGCTGGAGGGCCAGGCCACTCACAAGGGCTAAGCCCATGTCCCCACCTCTGTGCCCCAGCACCCCTGTCTTCACCTGCCCCGCCTCTGTGGCCCCAGGGCTGTAACATGGGGTGGTAGTGTGCTGGGTGGTCCCCCATACTGCCTGGCACCCCATTAGCTTCAAGACACTAGAGCTGCCTGGGACTCGTCCTGGGGCGTTTCTCTCCCTGGGTGGGAGGTGGGGTGGACTGGTTAGTGTCCATCCTGGCAGCCCTCACACTCTGAGGACAGAATGTCCCACTGTGCCCTGAGGTCTAAACGCCCCACAGCTCCGTCCTAGGGCACCCATGGGGAGCAGGGCTGCCCACCCACCAGCCAGACTCCCCTTCCCCCGACTGCTCTAGCTTCCTGGTTCCCAAGCTGACAACTCTCACGCCCCTTCAGTTTGTACCAATCAAAATGCTGCTTCGGCCCTGGCTGGCGTGGCTCAGTGGACTGAGCACCGGCCTGCAAGCCGAAAGGCTGCTGTTTGGATTCCTGGTCAGGGCTTGTGCCTGGGTTGTGGGCCAGGTCCCCCGTTGGGGGCATGTGAGAGGCAACCACACACCGATGTTTCTCTCACACTTTGGTGTTTCTCTCCCTCTTTTTCCCTTCTCTCTAAAAATAAACAAAATCTTTAAAAAAAATTCTGCTTTGTTCCGACTGACCCGAAACCCCCACTCCTCCCCAGCCTGTGATTCACTCCCTGTCCTCCCTTCCTGGGGCCAAGGAGCAGACTCCGCTGTTCTCAGTGGTGACTGCGGTGGCCTTTCAGTGTCGCCCTTTCTGTGGTGTGTCCTTTGTTCGGACGTGCAGGCATCCGGGGAGGGGAGGAGCCGCCCTGCCCTCTGCTTTGCAGCCAGACCTCTGCAGCCTCTTGCTGGACAGTTGGTTCGTTTACATGGTGATGATAGTAACAATAAGTTGTCCTGATGCGAATCCAAGATGCGCTTGGGTTTCAAAAGTGGGCCCTGTGAGTCTGCGTCAATGAGCAGCCCAGACGCAAACAGGCCTAAACCGGACAGAATTCCCTGGCTCTTCGCCCCAGAGAGCTCTGGGAGTGCTGGCCTCAGGTGAGGTCACCAAGGGTCAAGTCCCTTTCTCACCTGCTGAGCAGTAGCTCTGGGGCTCCAGCCCTCGGTCAGCTCCACTGAGAGGCTCACCTGGCCGGGGCCACGCTGCCCTGAGCCACCTCCTGGTCAGAAGGTGTCGCTGGCGACATGTGAATGGAGGTGCCTGGCAGGTGAGTGAGGCATCTGCCCCATCTCTCCCACCTGGGCTTTTCCAAGCGGGAAACCCAAGTCTTCCCCTTTTCTTGGGGTAAAACTTCTAACAAAGTGGAGACACGTGTTAACACTAAGAAGCACCTGGCTCTCAGGCCAATGGGGAGGACGGGCAACTGATGATTTAATTGGGCGCTGGCCATGTGTGGCTCTCCCGAAATGCCCCTTAGTCTCAGGGTGCCGACTGCGGGCCCCTCCTCCCGGCGTGGGGGCAGCCAGCCATGGTCGCAGTGGGGCACCTGTCCTGTCAGGCACCTGTGCCTGTTTGAAAGTTCTGGTCAATGCTCGCCTTTCTCTGTATCTGGAAGCTAGGAGCAGCATCTTGCCAGTCCCTCGGAGTGGGGCGTCTGGCGCGTTCCAGCTGTTAGATGTCTCTGGGGAAGCTGGCACTGTCTGGGACTGCGCGTGCTCCGGGGGAGCATGACCCCATGCAGTGGGGCGCGCTGCTCCCATCTGGAAGCCGGGTGCCAAGCACCGGGCGTCAGGAGCCTGACGCCTGTGCGTGGGGCGTGGGCAGGCGTCTCTGCCCAGCCTCCTGGTTGCTGTGAAGGAGCCTGAGGGTGTGACCCGGGCTGCCTGAAGCATGTCCCGGTTCAAAGAGCAGCTCCTGGAAGCAGGGCCTGAGACAGGAAGGCACGGGTGGGCGGGCGCCGCTGACTGGGGGGGCCAGAAGAGGGGTGAGCCGCACACAGGAGCCTGGTCCCCCAGAGCACGACTGAGCCTCGGGGTTGGGCCCATCTTGGGTGGGGGCCAGAGTTTTGCCCCCCTTGGGGGCGTGTAGAGCCTTGATGAGAACGTCGGAGGTGCATGGTGTGCACCAGCCTGTGCCTGCAGGCTGGGGTGGGAGGGGCCTGTGCAAAAGGACCCTGCGGGGCCCTCCTTAATGTTGTTAAGAATTTCAGCCCTGGCTGGCGTAGCTCAGTGGATTGAGTGCGGGCTACAAACCAAAAACATCGCAGGTTCGATTCCCAGTCAGGGCACATGCCTGGGTTACAGGCCACAGCAACCTCACATTGATGTTTCTCTCTCTCTCTTTCTCTTTCTCCCTCCCTTCCCTTTCTAAAAATAAATAAATAAAATCTTTAAAAAATAAATAAATAAATAAGGTCTCTTAAAAAAAAAAGAATTTCGAGGTGGTGTCAGTGTGGCATTAACCTGAGCTCAGGGCCCTGAGCAGCCAAAGCAGACAGGGAGGCAGGCTGCTGACACGGAGCTGTGGGCCGGCACGGACGGAGCTCCTGTCTGGGTCCAGAGCCAAGAGCGGGAGGTGAAATGGCGCCAGCCCTTGGCTTTGTGTCACAGTCGGGACAGGAAGGATGAGGCGGGGGCAGGCATGCCACCACCCTTCAGCCTGCCACCCCATGCTCTGTGCCCACCATTTTCGTCACACTGTGCCTGTGGCAATGCTGGCTGGGGTCGGGTTCCACGTGGGAACTCTGGCCCTGACTGTGGCGTTAGCGTCGTCACTGCTGCCACCCCGGCTGTGGTTGGCACCCAGGAGGAGCGAATGGGCAAGCGCCACGGGGACACGAGTGATGCTGTCAGCAGGGTGTCTCATGGCAGCGCTGGAAAAGCCCATCACTCGGACTTCTGCAGGATGCTGGGGCCCAGGCCGTTCTCAACCAAGGGCAAGGTCGCCTGCTGACCTGGGTGTCCCCCGTGTACCTCAGCTCTGTGCCCAGCAGGCTGGGGCTTGGGCAGGACCCTCAAACTCCCCCACTGGCTGCTGCCTGCTGGTTCTGCTCCCAGCTTAGCTCCCTGCCCCCAAAGGTCCCAGCTGGGCATCTCGGGAAACCCCAGCTTCACGTGCAGCCAACTGCGGCCATCCAACCCTCTCCCGTCACCACAAGCCATCAGAAGCTCCTCCTGGGGCTGGGGCCTTGAACTTTAGAGGACAAACCACACAGCTTATGTGCTTACACATTATATGGCCCAGGGACCCCGTTACTTTCCAGTAAGTTACTTGAGGAAGCAGTGAGCTCGGGCCTTGGCACATTGGGCACTAGGCCAGGGCTGGGGAGCTGCTGGCCCAGTGCAGGTCTTAGGGTGCCAGCCTGTGGAAGGGAGCCAGACATCCGTGCCTCAGTTTCCCCATCTGTCTCACAGGGATTGGCAGTAGTGCCTGCCTCAGAGGTGGTTTGAAGATTGAGCAGATGAATGCGTGCTGCTGCAGCAGAGCAGCTGTGGGCGAGCATCAGCGATCTGATTTTTTATCGTGTTTTTCCCTCTGTGCTGAGCAAAGGCCCCCCCAGCTCTGGGAGGACACCACGGGCTGGACATGGACTTTAAGACACTGGAGCTGAGCAGGAGAGTCCCGGACGTTTTCTAAATCTGAGTGTGGAGAGGCAGCCTTTCCCTCCTCGGCGACGGTGATGGGTGAGGGGGGCAGAGGAGTGTCATCCCCGCCCTCAGGGAAACGCAATTAGCGATTTATTTCAAGGAAGTTATATTTTTGGAGAGGCCCCTTGCAACATAAAAGCACACTCATCGCTTAAGAGAAAAGAGGCAGTTTTACTGCTTAACCCGCCAGAGACACGAGGCCTGTTGCCCACGTTTCAGGCCTGTCTTCTCGAACCCTCTCTCGAACCACAAAGGTCGCCTTACAGTAGTGATTTGTGTCTCTCAGACAGCCAGCCATACATGAGGCAGGCCGAGCTGGAAGCAGCAGGGACGAGGAAAGGCACTGGGGACAGCAGTGAGCCCACAGAGTGACCAAGTAAGAGGTGACGGATTGCTGCTGGAGGGCGGGGTGCATGGCCGCTTGGGTCCCTGCTGCTCCAGCCCCTGCAAGGAGTGGGCGCCACCAGCCCAGCAGCTGCAGTGGCCTACCCAGCATGCACACTTCACGGGCACCTTTGCCCTCTAGATCCTCCCTGACCTGGGGTTGGTGGGGGCGCAGTTCTGGTCCCGGAGCCCACCTGCCTTCCCTATGGCCTGGAAGAACTGGGGACCAAGCCCTGTGCCAGACCATCCAACAGCGTGGGCGTCCCAGGGACAGAAGGCACAGCAAAGGGATGCCCCCGGCTGGACCAGGCTGGGGCTGGAGTGTCCTGGTGTACCCTGGGCCTCCTCAGCGGGGTCTGCTGGGAGACTGTTGTAGAAGGCCTGGCCCCCTCCTTTTCCCCTGCTTTGGGGGTCAAGCTGCCCACAGGCGGGGCAGGGGTCAGGGGGAGGTGACTGAGATGAGTTGGGGCCAGATTTTGTGTTTATTTAAAATTTCGATATTTTGTTTATTATTGATTTCTTTTAAATCCTCACCTGAGGATATTATTTCATTGTTTTAGAGAGAGAGAAATGGGGTGGAGGTGGAGAAAGAGAGAAGAATCAGTTGGTTGCTGCCTATATGTACCCCAACCGGGGATCAAACCCACAACCTGGGTGTGTGCCCTGACTGGGAATCGAACCCATGATGCTTTGGTGCATAGAAGTATGCTCCAACCAGCTGAGTGATACCAGCCAGGACTATTTATTATTGATGTTTTGGCATCAATTTTGATTTGTTAAAATACTGTGTGCAAGTATTATTTATCTCCATTGTTGAGTTGTTAGTGCCTCCTAAATTTTTTGCCCAAATGAGCAACGCTGTCCGGCCCAGGCCCACCTCCCCCACACCCGGCCCTGAAGGACCCCAGCCCAGCCAGCCCACCCTCCCTGGCATGGAAATTTTGGTCCTTTGTACATACAGTTTTTGACGTGGCTACACCCTTGGGCTTAGTGAGATGGGAGGGGCAAGAAGAGAGCACCCTGCAGTGGGGTGGCCTGGACCTGGCCAGGGGGGGGGGGGACTCCACAGTCACCCCCACCCTGTGGTAAAGAGCGAGGACCACGGCTGTCCCCAGATGAGCCCAGCACCACAGCTGGCCCTTGGCGGCAGTGCTGGGCTAATCAGCTCTCTTTCCTGAGAAGCAGAAATGAGACAAGCACTGGATGAACGCCTCGTCAGGGGACCAGCAGAAGCGAAGATTAATCAGGTGAACTACAGGCAGAGAACAGACTTTATTTTCTTTCTTTTTTTTCCTGCCTCGAGCTCATCTTTGAGCGTCAAAGCCAAGGAGCATAGAGAGGTTAGAGTGTGAGCCCAGCCCCTGAGTGTGAGTGTGTGAGTGTGAGCATGTGTGCGTGCACTGACTGTGAGTATGCAAGCATGTGAACATGAGCATATTTGAGTGTGAGTGTATGAATAAGTGTGAGTGAGCATGTGTGCGTAGGAGCATGCGTGTGAGTGTGAGCATGTGCTGGGGGGGGGACGACAGTGGGGATGAGCCCCAGGGGAACCCACAGGGATGAGGCGCTGTCTCCTACAGGAGCGTTCCTCCGTCTGTAACAGCCCAGCAGCCAAATGCCAGGTCCCACCGAACAGAAACGCTGCCACTGGCTGTGTGGGACGTGTGTCGTTGACTCCGCCAAGGAGACCTGCCAGACAGGGCTCATCCGCTCCCACAGCTGGGCAGACTCCTTGCTCTGTGCTCTCTCCTCTGAGCCTCTCGGCCCCCACCCTGGGGGCTTGTTGGGGTGCACTCAGGCTTGACGCCCTGGCTGACCTCTGGAGAAGCAGGTATACCAGTCGGGGTCCTCAGGTGACAGCAGTGGAAGCTCACTAGTTCAGTTTGAAGGGAGTGCAGGGCCCGTGGGAAGGCCAGAGAAGCTTCCAGAAGTAACCCCCAACCTTGTTGAGACTTGGCCCTCCAGGACCTCCCACTGTTGAACCCTGAACCAGGAAGATCCCTGACTGCGTCCACCCTCCCTGACCCTGAACGCTGTGCCCCTAGAAGCAGCCCGAGCTCACCTGCACCCACAAACTCGAAGGTCGCAGGCTGAGCCCGGTCCTCCAGGCCCCTACTCCAGTCAGGGCTGGAGCCTGGGCCTGTACCTGGTGGCAGGGGGTGGGGGCCACCGGAGCTGTGGCTCCTACCTGGGCACTCCCCCAAAGGCAGACAGGCCTTTCCAAAGACATGGGCGACAAAAAGAGATTTGACTCACATAGACATTTTTCTGAGAGAAAAGGCCAGCCCCACAAGGTTACAGGTGTGTGATTCCTTCTACAGAACATCCTGAAAATGACAAATTACAGAGCCAGAGGAGGGACTGGTGGTTGGAGGGGCTGATGGGGTGGAGTGAATGGACGCACGTGGGGCGGCTCGGGGACCCGTGGGGATGGGACGCTCCCTATCTCGCCTGTGTCAAGGTCAGCGCCCAGCTTACGCTGCTGTCCTCCAAGTTGTCATCATCAGGGAAACTGGGTAGGGTGTCCCTCTGTGTTACTTTTTACAACTGCATGTGAATCTACTCTCAAGGTAAAAGTCTAGTTCTCCAACAAAGAGCGGGCAGCCAGGCCAGGACGGACGCCATGCATGCTGGGCAGTCTCCATCCCTCCTGGCTCTGTGTCCTGCCCGGAAATTTGCAGACTGGGGACCCCAGCTCGATTGCTCGAGACTTGCCCCCACCCCGCCATCTCTCAGCCAGAGAATGGGGGGTGTCACCGGGAAGGTGAGCCCATGCATGCGACACTGCCTCGATTTCCTGGCTCTCTCTGCATCATCTGCTGTCCCTTCTGGTGGATTCCAGCGCCGCCGTCCTCCGTGCGGCAGAACACCGCCGTCGACAGCGAGTCGCAGCTGCGGCTCCTTTGCAAGCTGGAGAAGTCTGGCCGCTCCGACACCACACGCCGGCTCTTTTCTTTCTAATCTTACCTTCAGCTTGCCAGGGTTTCATGTCGGCTGTGTGTGCAAAGGAGAGTGAGCATCCGATTCCTGGTAGAAGTGAGGCAGAGAGGCAGTGCGGGAGGGGAATGCACGTCCCTCTGCCGACGCTGGCCATGGACCTGGGGGGTCCACTGCCCCCTTGCTCAGGGAGGGGCTCGCTGGGGGCCGCTCTCTGTGGGGCCCTGCCCACATCCTCTCTGCAGGAATGTGGTGTCTGCCAAATGCAGACCGTCAAAGCAACTGTGTGTCCCCTGCTTTGTGTCCAGCTGTATGGACTCAGCGTCCCAAGCGGATGTCACAGTGCAGGTGAGATTTCAGAGCCTGATGCTCTGCATTTTTGTAACAGCGGGGAATCGTAACCCGCCCCGCCGGTCTTTTGACATTGTTTCTGTAAGTGCTGACTTGGACTAATACTCAGCTTGTAGCTGAACAGCTTGTTTGTGTAAGGATCCTAAGAGCTTACTTCAAAAGATACAGACTCTGACCTCCAGGCGTCCCAGCTGCGGGAGGTTTGCTGACCTTAGAGCACGGAGCCAGGATGGCGTGGAGGAAGGATGACTAACCCAGGGTGATGCACGCTGACCAGGCCATCGCCTGTCTGGTCAGAGTGGACCGAGCCCGTCTGCAGGTAGAGAGCCTTTCGACCCCCGCCCTTGATCTCTGTGTTCTGCTCCCCCCTCCCTCCTTATAAAAGCCTCTCCCTCCACTGAGAGGTGGAGATGGGCTTTGAGACGTGAGTCCCCATCTTCCAGGGGGCCGTCATCTACAGATAAACCCCTTTCCTTTACATCAGCACCTGCCTCACGAGTATTGGCTTTGGCAGCAGCGGGCAGCCGGCCCTGGGCTTGGTTGCGTTTGCACCTCGAGTTCAGCTGATGCGAGAGAGGGACGGAGCCAGAGACTCGCCAGGGGCCACGTGGCAGATGCAGGCACAGAGATTTCCAGCCACTGAGCGGGCGAACAAGCAAACAAAAAAAACCCCAACAAAGCAATTCCACCCTCTGGTTTCTTCTGGTAGTTTACAGCTTAATCTGCTCATTTCTCCCCATTTATTTTTTTCTATTTATAAGTTGCTGGCACTGTGTAATTTTATCTGGCTGCAGTCACAAAGAAGAACGGAGGGTTTGATTTTAGAACCATCGGTAGAACAGGAGCTGCTGTCATCTGGTGTGTCTGCTCCCTCTGTGCGGGGCCAAGCGCACATGGGCAAGAAGCTCCCCTGCATTCACAGGGGTCCTCCATCCCTGGAGAAGCCCTCGGGACGTGAAAAGGCTCTCCTTGTCTTCCATCTCAGCTGTGTGTGTGTGTGTAGAGGGGGTAGAGTTTGGAGAGCATGAGGAGTATAGGTTTTAGAATCAAAAGTCCAATGCTTGACTTTACAATTTACCTGCTATTTAAACTTTTGGCTTCCTCAACACAGTTTGGGAAGGTCAGTTCATGTCACAAAATGGCCACTGGAGCTCCAGCCATCATAACCATATCCCAGGCAGGGAGAAGGAGAATGAATGGGGGAAGAGCGCACTTCTCAGCTGAGGCAGTCCTCTTTAAGGAACTTTTCTAGAATCTCAGGTCATTATTTATATCTCGTCAGCAAAGCGCATTGTAAGGGGAGCTGAGAAACTTTTTCAAAGCTGGGCTCACAGCTGCATCACCAATACCGAGATTGTGTGGCAAGGGAGAAGGGAAGAATGAATGTCGGACAGGGCGCCCAAGGAAAGAGTCTCCCTGTCTGATCTGTTCTAGTCCCCGTTTGTTTCATTCACAGCACTGACCACGGTTTGCAGCTGTGGCTTCTGTTTGTCTCCCCCTAAGAGTGAGAGCTCTGAGATGGAGGGGCTGGGCTGATCCTCGGCTACCGACCCCTCCCCTGCAATCCTGGCCACAGCCCCCAGAGAGGTGCAGCCCCGTTTGCTGGAGGAGGGGCTCTGAGCCTGCCTCCTGGGGGTAGGTGGGTGGAGCCCTGGACCAGCAGGGACTGGGGACCTCCCTCCCCCTTCTGGTCCTCAATCCGGCTAGGATCAACTCTCTGGCTGTTGTGTCGGGGTGCAGGCGAGCAGGACTCACCCAAACCCTCTGACCCAGCACGTGCTTGGGCAACACCTTGTGTGTGGCCCAGGCTGTCACCGATGTTAAGAAGGAGGGGACGGAATAAAGTAGGGGGCCACCAGCCCTGATCAGTTCAGGCCGGGACCCTTCTGGGGTGTGGGGGGCTTGGCCCCCAGTGTGCGCAGTCTGGAAAGAAGCCGCCTGCGGCTACAGCTCGGACATGTTTCAGTCCAGAAATTTCATTTCATTTCATACAGTGTCAACGGGAGGCACGAGGGGTTTTCGTTTTTCAGTTTCTATTATTAGCCCATGCTCATTAAAAAAAAAAAAGCCGCACCTGTTCTCAGAAGTAACCACCATTTTTTTTAATAGACTTTTTTGATTTGGTTTTAATTACCCACTTGTCTGCTGTGGTCTGAGTGTTGAGCTGGCTGGGTGCAGAGTGTAGACCCATTTGCACAGGCAGATGGTGCTGGGGCGGGGTGGGGGTGGGATGGGGTGAGGAACGGGTTGTGGGGCCAGGGGAGAGAGGGGGAGGGGCTGAGGGAACACCCGGCTGGGCTGGGGCAGGCAGGCAGGTAGGCAGTGCCTGTAGGAGGGCAGAAATTAGGGGAAACTGACATCCCCAGTGATGGCCTGGGGACCCTTGTGGGTGCGGGCCTTCGTTCCTCCCGTGCTGAGTTGCTGTGGTCCCGGGCTTCTGGCTATCAGCACACCCCTGGGCAGGCATCTTCGGTGAGCCCCAGGGAGGAACACAGCGCCGAGAAATAGGAAAGGCCATCGCCTCAGGGTGGCAGTCCCCACTCTGAGAAGACAGGCTTCCAGACCCTCGAGAGGACACTGTCTGGCAGGGCGTGGAGACCGACCTCGTGGTGCAGAAGTCCTCGCCTCACTCCCGCGGCCCCAGGTCTGCCCTCGTGCCTCAGGGGCCTGCCAGCTTCCAAGCTGGTGGGCAGTCGACCGCCCACGCCGAGCTGCTGTGCGTGGGCCTGAGAACGGGTTCCCCAGAAACAGCTTTCAGGCTCTGGAAGGAGGACCTACCGGGCACACCTCCCTGGCTGTTCTGTTTTTAGGTTGTTGGGGTGGGATGAGCTCTTCTGTTATCTGGCACGCGGGCACCAGGGAAAGACTTACTCTCTAAGTACAGGGAGGGTACGTGGTTAGGACCCACGCAGAAGCCGCAGGGCCTGGCCCCCGGACACAGGTCTCAGCTCGGTTCTTGTCAGGCCCCCAGACTCCTCTGAAGTCCCCATTTCTGCCCCCTTCATGCAGAAGGTCACCTGGAGAGAGGTGTGGCCGTGTCCCGGGGACCTTGGTCGCCTGGCGCTGTCAGCCAGATTCCAGGCTGGGTCCCCCACCCAAGAGGCCCAGTGGGCCCACTGCTCTCTGAGGCCTCCCAACTCTGCCTGTCCCCAGGTGACCTAGGTGAACACCCTGGGTCTGCTGACAGGGCTGATAGACCCCTGAATAGAGGGCAGAGCTTTAGAAGTGTGGTCCTTCCCCACCAGGGCCCTGTCCCTCTCAGGACCCTCTCCCAGCTGTGTCTGGAGACAGATGGCATGGGCCTGCCCGAGGGGGCTGAGCTAGGGGCCTCTGACTCAGGGACCCACCCCTCCTAGCAGCCCAAGTCCTCATAGGGACCACCCGCCCCAGTGGGCACTCGGCTCTCCCCACGGCCCTGAGCATGTGGAAGGAAGGCCGGCTCTGCTCTCCCCCTCTCCTGAGCACTGGCCCTTGGGGGCTTTCCTCTCCATGCGAGTCTGTGAAGCCTAGTCAGACTCCTCTTTAGAAACTGCTTTCCCAAGGAACTCAAAATATCCATTTCTAGAAGTTTTGGCACTCAGAGCTAAGGATGACTCACAGCCTAGCCAGTGCCTCCCCCCTTGGGGCCCACACGGAAGGCCTGCTTCCAGCCAGTTCGGCTGCTTGCAGTGTGGAGGAAGCCTGGGCTGGCCAGCGCCATCTCCTGACCAGCCTGCCTCTCCAGGGGTTTGTCCCGGGTTCAAGGGGGCCGACTGCAACTCAGTCACTGCAAGCCAACCTTCTTTCTTGGCTTTTTGTCCTTTCTGTCCTTCTCTCTCTCTTGCTTTCTTCCTCACCCGAAGATGTGTATTTATCGTCACTGATTTTAGAGAGGAAGAGAGAAACATTGGTTGGTTGCCTTTTGTTCGGGGATGGAACCTGCAGCCTAGGTGTGTGCCCTGACCAGGCACTGAACCCACAGACTCTGAGCATGTGGGGCGACACTCCAACCCACCAGCCACCTGGCCAGGCCCAGTGTGCTCTCTGGGTGACCAAAGACGAGTCTTCAGCGTCCGGTGCCCCTTGCCTGGGTGTCGTGAGTGTTTCGTGTCCTGGAGGGTTCTGTGAGACGGGGACTGGAGTGTGGACGTCATCACTACAGCCGCGCTGTGTCTGTGTGCTGTGGTGGAAGCCATGCATGTTCTGGGCCCTGGCACCTTCCGGGGGCCACGGTAGTTGCCAGCATCCCCGCCCTAGAGGTGAGGACACAGGGTCAGAGTCATCACCTGCTTAGGTACCAAGGGGGTCTGCCAGCTCTTTCACCCAACCTAACCCGATTTTCTCATCAACACAGTGAAGACAACACTTTAAAATAATGCTTATCTTTTGGAATTGTTTTGAAGAGACTGTTTAGCAGTGACTCACTGGGTGCATGCAGCAGACACTTAATGTGTGCAGACCCCTCCTCTTCTCCTGCATGTAGGAATGCCCCCCAGATGTCTGCCCGTGTGGACCTGGCTGGGGTTCCAGCTTCCTGCTCTGCTCTCTGGGCCGGAGCCCTCAGGGCCAGCAGGACAGAGGCTGCTGGTGGCTCACACTGGCCTGGGGCTGGGTGGGGACTGGGCACGGGGAGGAAGGACGTCCAGCCTGAGGGACGTCCTTCAGGACGTCCAGGGGGAGGGAGGACGTCCAGCGGGAGGACGTCCCGCTGAAGGACGTCCAGCGGGAGGGAGGTCAGGCTGAGGGCGTGGGATTGTTTCAGGTGACCTTCCTGGCCAGCAGTTGCTGGGCTGCATGTGCTCTGGCCGAGGCCAGGGGAAGCTGGTGCTCCCACGGGGCCTCCAGGTGGTTTGCCGGTAACAGACACCCCACGGGGAGGTCGGGGAGGAAGTGCGGGGTTCCCTGTGCGAGGAGAACCTCAGACAGACTGAGTTACTTCGTGGGAACAGCGTGTCCCGTGCGACGTCTGACATACTTGGACTAAAAGTTTATTTGTGGTTTTCCTGGAATTCCTACGGAACAAGGTGTCCTGTGTTTTCATCTGTTAAACCCTGGGCACGTGGTGCCATGTGGAAGAAGCCGGACACAGGACAGATACTGAATGACCCCACGTCTCGGAAATGCCCAGATAGGCAACTCCACCGAGAGGAGCAGGAGGGTGGCTGCCGAGCGTGGGGGTCAGCAGGGGGGTGACTGCCCAGTGGAAAAGTTCCAGAGGCAGATGGCGATCACGGTCACACAACACCGCGGGCTCTTCACGCACTGCCTTGGGGACTTCGAAAGGTGTTTTGCCACGCTCCCCACCCCACCGTGGCAGTGGGCAGGGTGCTTGTCTTCAGGAGGGGAGAGAGGGACAGGCTGCTGTACTCTCACCAGGACCACCGAGGCTGACAGATGTGGTGTGCCTCCCAGAGGGGGGGAAGAGCCCCCCTCAGCCCCTTTCACATGTCAGAGCCGTCCCAGCCGCCACCCTCTTACTCCCTGTGGGTGTGGATTTGCTCCTTTGGGAACCTCCTCGTTACAGCCGGGGCACCCGGGGGCAGACCCCTGGCCTTGGTCTTCCATCTGGGGTGAGAGGGTGAGAGTCTTCCTTTCCCCGCAGGACATGGGTCACTGCTGTGGATCTGAATCCTTGAACACTGCTCGGGCGTCTGTCACGAGCTGGCCCCAGTGTAGACACAGTGGCCAAGGGCAAGGTCGGTCCTGCCTTTCTGAGTGTGCAGTCTGATGGGGCGCCCCGGAGGGGGAGGCCCCCTACCGGGGGAGTAATCCCCCAGCAGCCCCATGATCGCTGAGCCCAGAGAGCGGAGGAGAAAGGGTGAACGTGCATGTTAACAGAGAGTGCATTCCCAGTCACACAGCCAGGGCCCAAGAAGTCCTGCTTCTGTCGGCCCTGGTGAGGTTTCAGACAAGTCATGTCAGCTTCTGAGCCTCAGTCTCCTCACTCGGAAAGTGGGAGCAGGACAGTAATGATCAGGAGATGGGACCTACTCACAGAGTGTGTGTGAGGCGTGTGTGCACGTCCGTACCTCGCAGCCTGAGCTGCCTGCACGTGTATCTGGATGACCAGTCCTGTCCTCACGCAGGAGAGGCCTGGGGTCTGAGAGGCACCTCGGCCCCTTCCCAGCCTTGGTGTCCCCAAGCCTCCTGCTGTCACAGAGCACCGGCGGGACCCGGGGGTGAAACTGGTCCCAGCCGTGGAGGGGAGGGGTCCTCATCTTACAGATGGGACCGACGCCCAGTGTCACATCTGTCTCCCCTCCAAGGGCCCATGTGTGAGCTCCTGCCGATTTCACTCTGGGAGAGGAACATGGTTTTCTGTTCAAACTCATTTCCCTTCCATCGGTGGAAGCCCGGATCTGTGTGGCCGCCGGCGTTTCCGCCTCGGCCGCCACAGACTCGCCGCAGAGGTCACGCCCGGCCGCCTCCGCTCGGGTTCCGGCCTTCCCCTGATGGGAACACGGGCCTTGTCGGCTTCTCCACCTGTTCACTTCCGCTTTGTCATCGGTTTGCTTTCACTTTTAGAAGTAGTTCTTAACTACCCAAGTGGCACTTTACAAGGAGAACCTCACTGTCCTTGTACAAATTTAACAATGCAGAAATGGTAGATTGGGGAGTTCCTGGGGTGGCGGGGCATCCAGGTGCTGGGGGCAGCACCCTGGTCCACAGGAGCAGAAAGCCCCCACCCGAGCTGCCTCGGGACCCCCCTGGGGGCCTCCCCTCTGGCGGGTCGTTTGTGTCCTTTGGAGTGAGTGGGTCATGTGACCCGGCGACCGCTGAGCAGGGCTGCCCCAGCCTGGGTCTCCATCCCCTCCGACCTGGGGGGCTCGGGGCGCATCTTCCCAGGTCTCCTGGAGGCGTTGGCATTGCCGTGGAGAAAGATGCAGGCAGAGCAGGCGTGTATGACGCAGATGGGGCTTCTTTCCTCCCCTGGTAAGTAGTGGCATGCACACGTGTCATTTGGATACTTGCTTTCTGTGTTAACTCCCTGCCTTGGAAATCTTTCCATGTGTCAGGTAATGAGTGATGTTTGGACTGATGCCAACAGAGTTCACTCAGAGTCAGGACCCCCTCTCATCTGCCCCCTCCGCCCTAACGTACGGGGACGGTTTCTGGGGAGCGGCCTGGTGCCCCGCGTGCGTCCCTGTGGGGCCGTGCTCTCTGCCCACCAGAATCATGCCTGCATCCAATGCTCTCCTTGACTCTGAAAGGAACGTGTGGTCAAAACCAGCTGCAGGAACAAGGTGACACAGTGAAGTGCGTGGTTGGACTCAAAGGGCCCCTCTGGTCCCTGTCCAGCCTCATGCTATGTCCCTGTTGGGCTGGGGGGGGGGGACCCTGGAGCCCTGTGTCACAGGGCGAGGCCTGCCGGCGCGCTCTGCTCACAGAACCTGTGTCTGAGGATGGCTCAGCATGCCCAGGCTTGGGGGGTTTCAGTCTACTCGGCAGGTGTGGGGCATGAGCTCACAGATAGGTCCTGGGGGCTGGAGTCAGAGACTCAAGGGGTGTGGGTGGCCTCCGAGAATGCTGGACACAGGTGACAGGGCTGTCTGGGGCCAGGGGAGGCGGACAGGAAGACCTCTCTCCCTGGCGGGGAGGATGGTTCCAGAGCCTGGTACGGGTAGGGGGAGGCCATCTGGGTCAGAGAGGAGGCGGCTGGGGCTGGATGTAGGGTCCTTGCATTTCAGGGAAGCTCAATAAAAAGCCTCTGCCTTGAGAGTCCGCTGGCCTGCGTGGGGTCTCACCTGCCATCTGTCACAGGTGAGCTGTGGGAGGGTCTGCTACACTGGGCCCCACCCAGCCCCTCCTGCACCGAGCACTGGTTCCACTGCTTGGCCAGGGATCTAGAACAGGGGAGCCGGTGAGTAACGCTGTCTCTCAGGCCTGCAGCCCCGGGGTTCTGTGTCCCTCGTGTGTTCTCCGAGGCCTACGAGCAGAGGCTGCACCTGGGTAGCAGAGCCAGGCCTGGGGTGGGGCCCAGATCCCACCACACCCGTGACTTGTCAGGTATGGCTGCAGAAGGAATTAGTTAAGGTGAGGTCAGGCTGGAGCAGCATGGGCCCTGGTCCAGTGACTGGCGTCCCTCTGTGGAGGCTGAGTGGTGGCACAGACCCAGGGAGATGTGACAGCGGAGGCAGAGATGGGATGATATAGCCACTGCCAGCGACGTCTGGAGCCACCAGAAGCTGGAGGAGGCGGGAAGGGGCCTCCTAGGGTGCAGGGCCCTGCCATACCTCCATCCCAGCTCAGGAAACCGCCCTCGGACTCCTGGCCTCCAGAACTGGGAGAAGGCCAAGGTCAGTTGTGGTGAGCCGCCCGGGGTATCGTGCTTTGTGACAGCCACCCCAGGTAATTTATCTGGTGGAAGTGACTTCCCTGGCCTCGTCCACACCCCTGAACGTTACTGGAGACTGAGAGGGACCGAATAAAGCTCTCCCTGTAAACGTCCCTTCACCTCAAGGCTGCCAGACTCAAAACAGAGTAAACGGGAAGCAGCCAAGCAAACAGGAAGCCGGGGATGCAGGGGCAGTTTCCAAAGGAACTTGCCCCGGGGATGCCCTCTTTCTTCATTTGGCAATAGCGCTCCTGCGAGGCCTACTGCTTGGTGACTCTCTAGGGCCTTGGGTGGGCCTACACCTGTCCCTGCATCTCCTTGAAGCCGAGATCTCCCACTTATCCCCCCTAGGGGAAGGGAGAGTCAGAGCTTTCTCCTTATCTGAGGCTTCACCTCTGTCTACACCCGGGCCACTATCTTTCCTTCCGGCTTCCTTGGTGCCCCATGTAGGCCAAGCCTCTGGCCCTGTGCCCTGCAGCTTCTCAGGCCAGGCTCTGGCACCCCTCTGCCCCCCACCCCCACCAGCACAAAGCTGGGGCCTTGCTGGTTCACCTCTATCTTGTCAGGAATTGTCCTTGTCCTTGAGATGAACGTGCCACTGGGCCCAAGTTACCACGGGGATGGCTGGGGGCCGAAGAGATGGGACAGGCCCCTCAGAGGCCTCTCTGGGTGGTGCCCAGGCTCCAGCCCCTCAGGGTGACCCTGGAGGAGGTTCTGGGGGCACAGGTAGCCCCCCAGGCCAGGGGACGGGGAGTGGAGAGCCAGGCTGAAGCAGAGGGCAAGGGTCTCTCTCCAGAACCATGCCCCAGCTGAGGGGGTGCCCTTGATCGGAGGGTTTTGAGTCTGTCCCTTTCCCCTGGGAGCCAGTGGATGCTGTGCTCTCCTTCCAGAACAAGACCCTCAGGTGGAACACGCAACTCAGCCCCCCAGAGGGCTTCAGTGGGACCCGAGGCGCCGACTCCAACGCGCCCCCCAGACTCCTGAGCAGCTCTGACCACAAACCGGTGCTGGGAACAGCCGCCTGAAGTCCGTGACCTCATATGCCTTCAGAAACGGCCCTTCATGCCCATGGCTGCCACAAACACACACACACACACACACACACACACTCACGTGGGGCGGGGCGTCTTTGCTCTGAGAAAGCAGCTTCACCTGGACCCGGCGGGGGAGCGGCCATAGGAAGTGCCCGGGAGTTGCCGTGTTCTGCCCTGTATAACCCGAGTTTCTGGCCCAAACTTTCAGGAAAAAATCTTCCGTTGTAATTTTTAATTTGATTATTTATTTCTACTTAGATACTTGTTTTGTGTATTGCAAAGGAATTTTAGCCTTTATTTTTGGATGTATTATGGTACCAGAGATTTCATGTAACCAATAGTTACAAAGCACAAGAACAGATACAAGGCACAAGATAGTTTATGTACGGAGAGCAAACTGACAGTATTTGCTCATTGCAGAAGGCCAAGAACTCTTCGGGAATTCTACCCATGTATAACGTGCATCCCTATTTTTCCCTTAAAAATGTGGGCAAAACAGTGCGCATTATACATGGCAACATACGGTACTTCCCTACCCAGTTCCTTCTTGGCTTTCCAATGGCACTAATTACTTTAGAAGTAATGACGTTCGGGAGAGCAGATATTAAACAGATACCAGTAATCTCATTTCGCTAAAGGCAGTTTGTGCTTTGTGTTGTAAGTTCTCTAAAATAAATGGCATTTCATACTGAGTCCCCTAATAAAATGTGACGTGCTCTCCCGTGGAGACATGCGCCCACAGTGGCTTGTGAGAAGCTTTGAAGCAAGAATCCGGTGCAGGTAACTTCTGAGTCCGGCAGCCACCCTGAGGAGTCGGTGGGGGTGCTGTCACCTGCTCACAGGAGAGCCAGGAGGGGATGGGGGTCAGGTCACTCCCTGGTCATGTGCCTGCTTGGAACTGAGGGGCCTCCTGTCCCGCCCAGGCGGGGCCCAGGAGAGGGTCCTTTCTCAGCAGGTGGCACGCTCCTTCTGCTCAGCTCAGGGTCAGAGAGTGTCACTGAGCTCCTGTGTCGTGTCTGCCTCTCCAGCTCAGAAATTCTGGGCACCTCACCCTGGGGGCAAAGGGCCCGTGTGCCGTCTCCGTCTACCCAGTCAGAAGGCTGGCTTTTCCTGGGCGCTCGAGGCTGAACTGTGTCCTCCTGCAGTACACATGCTGAAGTCCCCCCCCTCCCCCATGTGACCTTATTTGGAAATGGGGTGGCTGCAGGCGTCATCAGTCAGCACGAGGTCTTACTGGCATAGGGTGGCCCCTCATCCAATATGACTGTCCTTAGAAAAAGGGGACCTTTGGACACAGACACACACAGAGATGAGGCCGTGTGAAGACAGGCAGAGACTGGGGTGATGCTTCTACAAGCCAAGGAACCCCCAGAACTGCTGGGAGAGAGGCCTGGGACGAATCCTTCACTAGCACCTCCTGGCGGAACCAGCCTGCCGACACCTTGACCTTGGGCTTCTAGCCTCCGGGACCTGGAGGGCACGAGTTTTTGCTGCCTGTGCCCCACAGCTTCTGGCACCGGTCGTGGCAGCCCAGGACACACACCCGGGGCATGGCTGGGGCTTGGCGTCGGAGTGGGTGACAAAGAATCCCTCGTGTTTAGCATAGGAAGAGAAAGGACAGAAACTTCCATTTCTTTTTCTTCAGCAAGTCGGCAAGTGAGGTGGCTGCATTTATTTTTATTTTTTAAAATAGAGCCCAGACCGTCTGGAGGGCTTGTTGAAACAGAGTGCACTGGGCCCCTCCCGGAGCTCCCGATTCCACAGGCCAGCGGAGAGGTCGGGGATTGGCTTTCCAATGCCCAGGTTTTGCTGTGGGGGTCGGTCTAGGACCCGCCCTTTTAGAACGACTACTTTATAGAGTTGGTCAGGTAAATCCATCAAGATTAAAACGGTAAAACTACCCCCTGACATGCTGTCATGAGTGGGGGGAGGAAGAGCAGAGAGAGGTGGTCACCGACCCCGCCCATGCGTCGCCCACACGGTGTATATGTGGCAGCTCCCCCACACCGGGCGCTCCACACCACCCCGTTGACATCACCTCTTTTGGTCCTCACAACGCTCCTAAGTGGTAGATACTTTGGTTATTCCCGTTTGAAATGAGAACACAGAGGCACAGAGAGGTTAAGAAACCTGCCTGAAGTCACACAGCTGTAAGCAGCAGAGCCAGGATTCAAAGCCGGGGGCCTGGCCCTGGCAGGGTGGGAGCAGGGTGTCAAGGTTCTCGGGAGCCCATCTCAGGGCGGCACGCATGAATTCCTGGGGAAGCCCACGGGGCCTAGAGCTGTCCAGCGGCGCCCTGTGGGGGTCAGTGAGACCCGCGGCCACCTCACCTGCGGGGCGGTGCCTGCGCTTTTCCTGTTTTGATCACTGGCCCCAACCAGCTCCGGCCAGCGTAATAGTGTTGATTGTGTAGTGGATCGTAATTATTTGTAATTAGCGTTTCAATTCCTGTGAGGAGATTGCTTCTAAATTGCTTGAAAGTAGTCCTTGAGTGTCTTAAGTTCCCTCAACAATTCTATTCACTCTGTAATTTTCGGTAAGCTGCAGCCCCGCACCAAGAAGTGTACGTGCGATGCGCAAACCCGTACCCGGGGGAGTGAGGGCAGAGCCCTGGGCCTCCCGGCCCTGCCGCTGGGTTTGCTGGGATGTGGAACTGTGCAGACGGGGGTTTCCACCAGAGAGAGCATTTGGGGTCTCTCCATGACCATGAGGACACAGAGCGAGGATCACACAGAGTGGAATGATCCTGTGCCTCTGCTGACCCCGGCCTGAGGCCCGAGCGGCTGCTGGCCACATCCTCACCTTTTAGGGGCTCAGCAAACACGTGCTCAGCGGAGAAATGAGGGGACCACTGGGGTGGGGGGTGTGGCCCACTGACCACAGTGGAGGGAAGGCAGACTGCCTGTGACGCTGGTGGACAGAGCCATTTGACAGGGCGGGAGATAGAGGTTTGGAGAGGATGGTGTCACCCCATTGGGCTGCGTGACAAAACACCACAAACCAGGAAGCTTGAACACAGACAGATCTGGAGGCTGGACATCCAAGACCAAGGTGTGGGCAGGGGGGCCCCTCCTTAGGCCTCTCCTCGGTGTGTAGGTGCCGTCTTCCCCTGTGTCCTCACGTGGCCAAGCCTCCGTGTGGGTCTCTCCTGACTGCCTCATTTTATAAGGACACCAGTCCTGTGGAATCAGGGCCACCCCAGCGGCCTCTCTGTATCTCAGTCCCCTTCGTAAAAGCCCCATCTCCAAATACAGCCACCCTTTGATGCACTAGGAGTCAGAGCTTCCACATTTGAATTTTGGGGACACCATTTGGGACTGGCTGAGTTGTGTTAACTGCAGCTGCAGGTACGTTAGGGCCCCCACCTGTGGAGGGAGCAAGATGGGACAGAGCTGGGGGTGAACTGGACGAAGGCCCCACACAGACTTGGCCGACCCCTCTGGGAGCTCTGGATGGACTCTGCCCGTGAGAGTGTCCCGAGATGGGCTGGTGTGGCTGGGCTCATTCCGCCTGTCCACTCCGCAGATACAGTGTCACCTCTGGGGAGAGGCTTTCCGTGGCGAGGCCTACCCCCAGCAGCTGGTGGCTGTCTGCTTTGGAGACAGGAAGGAGGCAGGGGCTGGTGCCCTCTTCCCCCTTGGGATACCCCCTTGGGCTGCCTCAAGGCCCAAGTTCTCCGTGCTTCCCATCTGAGGTGACCTAACCCAGCAGCCTAGACATAGCAGCCAGCATGGACTGTACCCACATCCCTCCTGTCCCTCCTGTCCCCTCCCGGACTCACTTCCTTTTCCCTTCCCCCAGCTGCCCTGGGATGGGACCTGCCAGCTGAAGCATTGTGCTCAAACCTCCCTCAGCTTCCTCACTCTGGAACCCCAAGTCTGGATTGCCAGCGTGGGGGGTTTCACCTGCCCCTGCACAGGGGCTTGCTGCAGGCTTCTGGGCATGGAGGGATCTAGCCGGCCCTCGGGAAGGCGACTTGAGCACAGGCTGGACCCGGATGGGCCGAAGCGGAAGGTGCGGGGAGGCCCAGGTAGCCATCGCAGAAACAGATCGGTGGGATGGCGGCAGGAGGGGACCGAGGGGCAGGGGAGGGTGATGCTGCAGAGGGGGCCACCCTGTAACTCAGCATCTGAAACAGAACCCAGGACTGCGGTCAGACCTGCTGCCAGCTGGGCTGCTCATGCCATCCTGTTGCCCGACACTTCCCGTGTGGACCAGCGCTGCGTGTGTCCCGGACGCCCCTTGAATTGACCTCCTTGTCCCCAGCTCCTGGCCGGCTGCACACGCAGCACGTGGGCACCGAGCGTGCACTCCATGCCTCACACTCAGCACCGTGTTGGGGGGCAGCACGTCTGTCTCTGTCTACGGCTGCTGAGGAAGGGGCCAGAGAGGGCTGGAAGGCAGTCTGGGGCCTATTGTATTCTACAGCAAAGAGACCCCCCTCCCCAACCCCTGATTTTATCATTTCTTATGCAAAACTGGAATAGGCTTGTGGTGACTGAGGTCAGCAGGCCTTGAAAACAGCACAGTCAGAAGCTCTCTACATTGTGTTTCTCTGCAAGATTACAACCCTGGCAGCCCTGACTCCAGCAGCCCACCCGGGTGGGTTAGGGTGAAGGAACACCTGGTTCCATCTCTTGTAGATTAACAGGAAGGTAGCAACAATGTCTGTCGCAATTGGAAACGTAGCAGCTCATCGCCGCTACAAAATAACGAAGATGTTTATTCACGGAAACATTCGGTACCGGCTATATCTCCCCTGTGGATTTTGGAAGAACATGCTGAGGCCTGTCTGGGTTTGAGCTGGTAGAGGGTCGTTCGCTGGGTGCCAGTGAATCTCTAGCTGCGTGACAAACCACCATGAGTCTCAGCACTGATATCTTAAAATAACCGTTTCTTCAGCATGTGACTCTGGGGTTGGCAGTTAGTCTGGGCTCAGCTGAGTGGCTCTTCTGCTGGGTTCAGCCATGTGGCCGGCACCTGGATTCAGCTGGTGTCAGTGGCCTCACCCTCGAGACTGGCGTTGGCTGGGGTGACAGGTGACTTGCTGTAAGCCTCGCAGCATCCACTGGCTGGCTGTTCATATGATGGGATCCCAGCTTGCAAAGAACAAGACAGCAAGCCCTATCCATATGCAAGACCTTTTAACGTCACTCCTTTAAAAAAATCCATTTATTTGTTTTTTAATCATATATAACATAAAAATGTATCATTTTGGCCACTTTTAAATGTACAGTTCAGTGGCTTTATTCAGAGCCATGTCTTCCACTACCTTTGCTGTAGTTCCATTGGCTGAAGCAAATTGCAAAAGCATTCCAGGGTCAAGGTCTTGGGGGAGA
Organism: Tonatia bakeri; assembly: GCA_004024845.1. Lineage (NCBI taxonomy): Eukaryota > Metazoa > Chordata > Mammalia > Chiroptera > Phyllostomidae > Tonatia > Tonatia bakeri. The sequence goes on from PVIA01007839.1 coordinate 58,011, forward strand.
AGTCCACCCCCTTGATGGTAGGAGCTGAGTATCATTGGGGCTACCTGTGCCTGCTCCCACGGGGCAGGGGGCAGATGCTAAAGGCCACCTTGGAGGAAATGTGGCACGTGGTGGTCCTCACCGGGTGGCTCACACAGCAAAGGTGTCTGACGGGAATGGGGCAGCAGGGGCATGGGGCGTGGCAGGCAGATGACAGGTATTTGGATACAGAAACTGAGCCCGCGCTGGAGATGTGACCCCTGGTCCGCTGTCCTGAGGAGCAGGCCCAGCCAGGCCGGTGGCCAGGGTGCCATCGACGGGCCTGGCCCTTGGAAAGGCGCTCCAGCCTGTTTAGGAGCAGACATTTCACAGACACTCACTTGACGCCACTTCTTGTTTTCATTTTTTTTTAAGTTTTTAAAAAAGATTTTATTTATTTATTTTTAGAGAGAGGGGAGTAGAGGGGGAGAGAGGGAGAGAGACATCAATCAGCTACCTCTCATAGGCCTCCAACTGGGGATCTGGCCCACAACTCAGGCATGTGCCTTGACTGGGAATTGAACCAGTGGCCTTTTGGTTTGCAGGCCAGTGCCCATCCACTGAGTCACACCAGCCAGGGCCAGTTCTTGTTTTCTTGAATAATGACAGTCAAAGGCAGGGTGTAGCCCAGTCATGTGCATGGTCATGGAAGAAGATGGGCAGGAGGCAGCCACTGAGCAGCCCAGGAGGGGGCAGAGTAGGGGATGAGTGCATTCCCTGAGGCATCTGGTACATGTGGAGGGGCCACAGGGGGACCTTAGAAATCCAAACCTCATCTTCATCAGGGCAAAATGGCACTGAAAACACGACCTCTCCACCAGGCAGGTTATAAAACAGGACTGCTGACCTTGCTATCTATCAGGTGGCTTGACTCCCAGGGTGCACCTGCTATTTTATTCATTGGGGTTTGATCATAGGTCGGCTCCTGTTTGTGCCCAGCAGGGGGTGTGCTCACAGTGACAAGGGTGCACGCCTGGGGCCTGCTGGACCCCAGGGAGGGAGCTGCCTCTGCCCACAGCACAGCCCACAGCCCACTCTCATTCCGAGTTTGGGGAGCCCACAGCCTTTCTGTATCACCTAAGGAATACATGTGCATTGCAAAAAATAGAAATAAGGAGAGAGAGGGAGAGATGGGGAGAATACCCACGTCATGCGCCAAGCATTTGGGGGGCTGTGCCACCCCAAGTGCGCACAGCGAGGCCTGCACTTAACATGTGTTGAATGGGACGCGTGTTATTTGGAGCTGGTGAAGGCCCATTCAGGTAGTAACTGAGGTTAATTGAGGTCATGGGGTGGGCCCTAATCAACAAGACCAGTGTCCTTACAAGAAGAGGAGATTGGGATGCAGACACACACGGAGGGGAGAAGATGGCCGTCTACATGCCAAGGAGAGAGGCCTCAGGCAACCAGCCCCGCCCACAGCCTGCACACCAGCCGCAGACCTCGGGTTCGTGGGACCATTCCAGTTGTTAGGCCGCCCAGCCTGCAGCCCTACCAGACCAAGGAAGGAAGTCAAGAGAGTGCTGCCCCCTGCAGACCAGCTGCCCAGAGGTCCCCAGGGATTCACTTGGCTGCACAGCCTTCTAGGGGCGTGAGCCTGTTTGCACAGATGGTGGAGGGTGCTTTGCAGGAGCTGGGCACAGCTCAGGGGCCAGGTGGGCACCATCCTCATGGAGCACCCATGCTGGGACCCTGGTGGGGTCACAGGCTAGGAGACAGTCCACGGGAAAACAAGCAGGCTGGCTCAGAGAACGACAGGACCCCCAGTGGAAGGATGATGCTGGGGAGACTGAGCAGGGGGTGGGGCCAGAAGGTCCCTGGGTGGTGGTGGGGCAGGTGAAGGACGGGGACCGGGTTTCAGAGAAACCTCGAGCCTTTCCCTGTGCAGAGTCACCTGGTGCTCCCAGAGACCTTACTGATGAACCCCAGGGAGGGGGTTCATTAGTGCTCTTTGAACATGCAGTAAACTGAGGCCCAGAACAGCAGGGCGACCAGCTTCATCCAGAGGAACCCTGTCCCGGTCCCTGGAATGAATGAACCACTTGAGCCACAGGAAGTTCTAGGGGCCTCCCGGGATGTCCACACCTCACCCCCCTCCAACCACTCTGTGTCTGGAGGCAAAACCCTGAGCCCTGACTTGCCCTGAGAAAAAAAGAGGAACCATGGATTTATTTTGCAACTGTGAGGTTCAGTCTGCAGCCCATCCTGATGCCAATGAATCAGGGTCTGGTGGTTTGTTAGTTTGCTTTGGTTTGTCCGGTGTAATGACGTGAACGAGGAGGTTAGGAGGCCGTCCGGGTGAGAGCTGCAGCGGAAAGGGAAGCCACCGGTGGTCCTGCCTCCTGAGTCTCCATGTGACGCTGGCCCTCGGACGCTGGCCTGCGGCCAGTGCCCTGGGGGTAGGCGGCCCAGTTCTGTCACCAGGGCCAGAGTGGGCTTTGTGTGGTCCAAGGGAACTTATGCGCGCCTCTCTCTTTTTTTTTCTTCCAGAAACAACTCTTCTGTTATTCTGAGTATTTGGATTTTACCCATTTTATTTCCAGTCCAGTCATCTTGCACCTAGGTCTAAATCTCTACGCCTGAGGCATTCCCTATCCCTCTGCTCCCTGAAGAGCCACCGAGCCACCCCTCCCCTCTGTGCTAACCCGCTGGGCTATTTGTTTTCTGGGAGCATTTCCTTGATCCCACAAAGAACACTCCTGAGTCTCGACGCCTTTTCCTGTTTCTCAGGAATTAGCCCAGTGGGCCTGTGGGCGGGGGTCAGCTTTTTCCCACAGGTGTGAGTAACACTGAAGTGGAACAGGTGGATTTTTAGAAACAGCATGTACTTTTTTTTTTTTCAATCCCAGAGAACATTTGAAAAAAAAATAGTAGTTTTTGCTTGCTGTGCGCATGCATGTGTGAGGTGGGGTGGGCGAGGCAGGCAGAGACTGTCCTTTGAGAGGTCCTGTGAGCTGCGAGTCTCCGGCCCACGGCTCTGTGGACGAGAGCCCGCCCAGGGCAGCCATTCCCACCTTTGCAAGGAGCCTGGAGCACGTCAGTGATTGACAGACCCACGGCCTTCTCGCAGAGGCACGTGCAGGTGCCCAGAGGCCCACCTCTGTCTGCAGAGTTGGGGTGCAGTCCCCGGTCAGGGAGGGCAGTGTAACGCTTGTGAAAGATACAGGGGGCAGGACTGGTGGGCGAAGCCTCGGACCGAATGCAGCCGGCAGAGGCTCAGAGCACAGACTGCCTGTTAGGGGCGTCCGGCCCCAGCACCCTGTCTGCTCCAACTGGCTGGGGCTGCCAGGGGCGGGGCTCAGGCTGCACTCAACAGCCCTGCTCTGGCTCCACTGCCGCTGCCCCGCAGCCTGGCCTCTGGCCCAGCGGCCCTTGGTCTCGGGCATCCCTGACTCTTCTGTGGGACTCACTTGAGAGAGTGCTGATGACGGCTCGGTGGCTCTGGCCGAAGCAGGCCCTGTGCTCAGGTCCCAGGTCCTCAGGCCCCACACGGCAACAACTGCCTCCAGCAGTGATGTGTGCAGAGCGAGCAGGGCACTGGTGCGGAATGGCGCACCTGCTCTCACAGCCAGTGCCAGGGCAGCGGGTTCGAGCCCCGCGTGCTCAGCTTCCCCAGGTGCCGAGTGTCTGCCCGCCATCCGTCCTCGGCAGGGCACTGGCGTCTGCTGCTCTCGTGACCTTGACTTGGACCTCGAGGTGGATCGGGCCAGGCTTCTCTCCAGACCCCTTCTGCACCACGTCCCCGTATTCTTGGCTGACAGAGCTGAGGGATTTCTCAACGATGCGCTGTGCCTCCCAACAGTTGCGTTTATCATTGTTTTCCTGATGTGTGTTAATCAACAGCATGTAACATCTCTCATTTGAGATTAGTGTTCATGTGCCAGACTTAGACATCTCCAGCAAAGTTATCTTTAGTGGTGGCATATTTTTGTATCTTGGGTAAATGCAGAGTTCACTTCAGACTGTTAAAAATGCCCGAAGTGGCCCCGGGGTCACAGCTCTCTCGGCCTATTCTCAGGACTCAGGGAAGTCCCAAATGGGAACTTCTTGTTTTCCAGAAAAGGAAACCGAGACCTGAAGGGGTAATGACCTTGTCCAAGGTCACAGTTCAGCTAGAGGCTGGCTCTACATTCCCTGGGCAGTGGCAGCAGCCCGAGGTCTGTGCCCAACTGCCCTGGGAAGCCTTCCCTGGGGTCATCCGCCAGCCAGTGTGCTTTCCCGGGACCCACCCAGAACCACGCCTCTGTGTCCCTGAATGAGCCTTGGAGGGAAGGTTCTCCAGGGAGGGTCTCAGAACTGGAAGAGCCCCTGTGGGCTCGGGGGTGACCAGCTGCCTGCCGTTTGACCTTGGGGTCGCCTCTGGGGCTCTGGTTTACTTTACTTACCTGAGAAATGGGAGCCCGGCCAGCTTCCTCTAAGAATTAGAAATCTCGAACCAGGTGTCCAGCCCACACTCATGTTGGCACTTAAATGCTACTCTCCTTCTCACTCATGGCAGACATCCCCTCAGTCTATATAAATCTGTGTCGCCAACACTCCAGCAAGAACTGGCCTTTCCCCATTTTAACTTAGGCAACTGGGGACCCGAGTTTCTCTCCTGATAAGAAAGCATCGGTCCCTACTGGGGCTGGGAGAAGCTCTGGCCCTGTGGCCGAGTCAGGGGGCTCTGCCGCCAGCTGTATTCTGCCGGGAAAGCTAGGCAGCTTTGTTGTGCCTCAGTTTCCACACGCGTAAAACAGGTGCCTACAGTCTCTCCCCAAGGCCTTGTTCCATGAGTAGCTGAAATGTGTGCACATGGTAGGTGCATCTCAACACAACCGAGGGACGATGACCGCGTTCCTGTAGGTCCGAGCACCGAGGGGCTCGGCCAGCAGCTGAGGGTTGGCGGGCGGGCAGACTTCCAAGTTCCGCTGCAATGTTTCCTTGGTTCCTACGTTCAGATGAGCTTTTCCAGAGGCCAATCCCTGCTCAGGCTAGGTATGAGTGATCACAGATTCTGACCCAATAGAGATTGGCTCCTACTGATGGCCCTTTACACTGTTGAGACGGAGGCAGTGTTTTTTGGTGTGTGTGTGTGTTTGCTGATATAAAAGCTCCAAGTAACTGTAAAGAGGCCATCAAATATCTAAATGATGAGATGCTTTTTAATTAGCTTTAACAAGTAACTATAAACGTGTGTGCACGCGATAAACTTGACCTGACATCACCGCCTAGTGCACAGCCAAGGCTTCCCTCCCTCTGGACAGGCGGACACACGTCGGGGCAGGGCTCACCCTCCCTGAAGTTCGCTGCACACGTCGACGCATGTCCTGCTTTCTGATACAGGAAAGGGGCCACAGCACCCCCGTTGCTCTGCCTCTTCTCTTTGGTTTTAACTTACATCTTGGGGAGTATGTAATAGCATGCACAGGGTTGCCGCATTAAATTTATGTAGTGCTTTACATTTAAAATACTATTCGATGACTATTCTGGAGTGTATTTAACCAGGTCCCTGTGGGTTGTTTGCAGGGTTTCCGTGATTCTGTGAGGTCAAAATGTTCTGCTGCAACCACCTGCCGGAGCTAGTGGGGTCCCTCTGCAGGATGGAGGGCTGGAAGTGGCTGGGCAGGGTCCGAGGTTTTACAAACGTTCCATTTCCATGAACATTACAAACCACAGCTTTTTAAAAAATTTTATTTATTTTTAGGGGGAGGGGGAGGGAAGGAGAAGAGAGGGAAACATCAGTGTGTGGGTCTCTCATGCACCCCCTACTGGGGGCCTGGCCTGCAACCCAGACATGTGCCCTGACTGGGAATCAAACCAGCGACCCTTTAGTCCACTGAACCACTCCAGCCAGGGCCAAACCACAGCTTTTTATTTCAACAATAAGGGACTTGTGAATAGAGCAGGTGCATATACATTTATTTTAGTCTAGGTGTTTTGTGAAATAATTTGAGGAGGCTTCAAATCAGGCACAGCCAGCAGTAACCCCGGCACCTGGTGTTTTTAAATAGCTTTCAGATGAAACTTGTTCAAGCTCTGGGGGAACAGGTGGCCCTGAGGCCCCGAGGCCCTGAGCAGGCATCAGGTCACATCCAGGTGTCAGGTAGAGAAAGCCACATGGAGATGACCCTCTGCAGTCGTCATTGGTGGACAAGGCCAAGGCTGTCTGGGGACAGTACTGTTAGCTGCTCCCTCTGCTGGCTCCGCGGCAGGGCAGGCACCCTGCTGGGATGCAGAAACCCCCCACCCCCTCTCCTTGACCAGGCCAGGAGAGGACAGGGGTCACTGACCACAGGCAAGCGGCTGGCCTAGGGGTCAGTGACCACATACAAGCGGCTGGCCTAGCGAGGCCAATTCAGGGCCATTGCCACCCCTCCCCCCAGTGGGGGAACTTCCTCCGGGGTCAAAAACCAATACAACGTAGCAAGCCGGTGTCACCTATAAGTCAGAGGACACCGCGCACACGTGGGTCTGAAAGTCGATCCTCCAGTGGAGCCAAGGCTCCCAGGGGGCTCCCCACCGGGCCACCACCCGCGCGGTGAACCTCAGACCGCCACCAGGATTCGGGAGGGGAGCTCATGCCCGGAAACACCCCGGTGCCCTCAGGCGATTTTCCCGGGGAGGTAGGGGGAGTCCAGGAGGGGTCGCAGGGCCCACGGTGCTGTCTTCCTGCCCCCACCTGCCCGACCCCTCCCACCACGCGGTGCCCCCGGCCCTAAGTCAGGTAACCGCGCCTGTGCCCCCGCAGCTCGCGTCCCTGCGCCCCTAATCAGGCCGCTCCACGGCCTCGCTGGTCCCGCACCGCACGTGGCCCTCCTCCCGGATCACCTCGCTCCTCCTGCCCGCGTGTCCGTTACAGGGCCCGGCAGGTCCCTTCCCAGCCGGCGCCCGCCCTGCCCCCACCGCACGCCGAGCCCCCTGCCCCTCCGCGTTTCCTGTCCCGCGTGCTCCCCGGTACTCTGCGCCCCCGTCCCCCTGAGTGCGCCCCCGTCCCCCGGCGTGAAGCCCCTGCGAGTCTCCTGTCCCCCCCACGGCGTGTCCCGTGTCGCCTCCCCCCACCGCGTGTCCCCCGCCCCGCGCGCCGGCGGAACTGTGGGATCGGCGCGCACAGGAAGTGTCGGGGCGGCGCGGCCGAGGGCGGAGGGCGGCGGGCCGGGCGGGGGGGATGGGGGCCGGGGGCGGCGGGAGCCGCACTCGCTGAGGCCCGACGCAGGGCCGGGCGCCCAGGGCCGGAGCGCAGGCCGGAGCGGCCCGGAGGCGACGCCGGGGCCACGCGCGCGACGAGCAGGTGAGCGGCGCGGCCGCTGCGGAGGTCGGGTCCCGTTTGGCCGCCCGAGGTCGGCCCCCAGCCCCGCCGCCTGAGGTCGCCCCCTCCCGCCCCGGGCCCCGCCGCAGTGGGCCAGCTGCGCGCCACGGGGCGTGGGGCCTGCGGGACGACGGGGCCGAGGGGTCCGCGGCCCGGGTCCCTCCCTCGCCCCACCACCCCCGTCCTCCCCGGGGCCTTGCCCAGCAGAGGCCCAGGCCACTTTCCCACCTGCCTGCCGCGGCCGCTGCACCGAGTGCGCTAGGCTCGGGGAGGGGGCACCCCAGGCGGGCTTGGTGGCCGGCCAGAGGGCGCGCCACCCCCTCCCCTCACCCCGGACTTCGAGGGGTGGAGGCTGTGCTCCATCGCGGATGCCACGCGTCCCCCACCCCTTCCCGTGTGGACGAAGCTGGTGACCCCGGACCCGCGGGGTGTACCCCTCCTCCCCGACCCAGCACACGCGGCGCCCGGGGTTGGTTTCACTCTTTGCGGGCTGATGCGGGGGGGGGGGCGCTGGCGGGGGGAGGGCCGCAGGTGTACTGCAAGGGAGGGGCGCGCTGAGTTTCGGTTTGGACCTAAGGCTGACTATGAATTTCCAGGGTTCCAGTCAGGTGATGGGTCCCTAATCCCAGAGCCCTGGGGAGGAAGCCACCCCCACTCCAGGGCCACCCAGAGCTCCTGGGACCCTTTGAGCTTCAGATCCCCAGGACCAGAGGATTATTAGCAGTTGGTGCTACCTTGAAAAATTGTGCAGTTTTTTTTTTTAACTTTGAGAGAAGTTCAGTGACATAGGAAAAATGCTTTTTTAATAAATGGCTTCCCAGGCCTTTTTTAAAAAAAGCATAATGTTAAGTCTTGTCTAAGGGAATTCTTGAGCAGTTGGGTGTCTTTTCATAGGAAATGTGATCTGTGAGAAGGAAAAATGAGGGCTGTTGGCCTTGAGACAGGTTGGAAGGAGAAGTGGCCGCCTACTTTAAAAGTGAAAATCATCCCAGAGAGGGCCCAGACCCGTGAGGGGGGCTGGTGCTGATGGGCCGGGGGTTACCTCTAACCCAGAAGGCCCTGTGTGCGCAGGTACAGCCCTGCAGTCCGGCCCTGCTCATTGGGGCTGCTTATCAACGTTCTTCCTGGAAGAGCTTCCTAAGAGGTCTTGGTCAGACCCTGGCCATTCTCTTATTTGATCATAGGCTTTCTGTTCCCTGTCCCTACTCTGTCCCTCCCTTTCTCCCCACCCCCACCCCAAAGTTTCAGAGTTAGCCTGTTACAGTCCACTTCTGTATCCATTTCTTGGTGAGGCTCACAAATTGTCTGGATTACATTGTTTAAAAAAGAAGCTGCACGTGACTGACATCCAGCATGCACGGGGCCTCTCCTTGGCCTTGGGAGGTGCAGGTGCCTTGATGTTTTGAGCCAAACTTCCTGTGCTTGGCTGGAGCCCCTGGTCACCCCACCTGCGGGGGCGGGGGGTGCCTGCCTGGGCATCTCTGCCAAGAAGCCTGCATCTCAGCAGTCGCCTGCAGTGTTTGGGAGAGCAGGGCCCAAGTCAGCACTGGGGATGATGCAGGCAGACTCAGGAGGGGTCCTTGAACTGCGGAGTCCTGCTTCTAGAAGCCTCCCGGGGCAGTGGAAGTGGGGGGTGCTGCCGGGCCCACTGGCTGGCAGGGATCCTCCCTGTGTCTGTGTTTGCACTGGTGTGCTGGGGCGGCGGAGGTAAATTGGAAGTTATTTTATTTTGGAAGTTAGAAAAAGAGCATCCACCAAAGTGACCATTTTCACTCCTCCTTCCCCATTAACGAACAGGGGGTCCTGACACACTGGGTTAGCCCCGGCATGGGTTACCTCTGATCAGACTTTGGTCTTGTCCAGAGTGGTCTGTGAAAACAGTGAGAGTCGGTTACCTGCCGAAGGTCACAGATCAGTGCGGCGAGAATTTAATCTAAGCTGCATGGACTCTTGTCTTCTCAGACCCGTCAGTCAGTCCGCTAGAAGTCGGTAACCTTTGCCTCCGGTTATATCAGGGTGGGAGGGAACCGTGGGAATCCTTACCAACAAGGGAAATGAAAAACATGTGTTTGAGAAGAGCCAGACTTACTGGGGTTTTGGCAGAGAGGGTCTGGGTAATTTGTCCAGTCACATTTGACCCCGAACCACACACCTTCCATTGACCTTCAGGCTGCCTTAATGGGAGACCTGAGAGGGGGCCGGCCCCTCCCTGCAGCATTTCACCCCTCGTCACTGCCAGTGCACCTGTGGCAGAAGCAGTGGCCTCTGTTCCCATCCTTGTCTTCCCACTCTGGCCTTGTCAAAGGCTCTCAGTATTCTGCCGTTACAAGCTGCCGCTGATTGATGTGGAGAGAGCAAAGCATCGGGCAGGTTGGTTACATTGTTTTCTTTCTGAACGAACGGTTTGTGTGATGGAGATCTTTATTGCTCAGTCTTCTCATTAAGAAAATTTACAGAGCAGTAAATTTTGTAAGACGGTTGCTAAGAAATTTATGGGTTTTACTTTGGTAAATTATTCTTTGGTCAACTGGAGAATGCTTGAAGTTTTAAATGGGTTGTTTCCAATTGTAAAGCGGAAGGACTGTGACTGACCTGTCGTTCCTAAAACCACTTGACGATCATTTTAAAATTAGCCCTAAGTTACTAATTTTAAAATGCTGCATTTTAGTCAGGCGCACTAGGGGTTCATCCCCCGACAGTCTTTCGTCTACTTGCTTGGAAGGATTCGCCGTGTTTGATTGTCTTTATCGAGCAAGGTGCAGGAGACGAGACACTGATAACCTCGGGGCGTCTGTGTGTTTGTCTGCAGGCGGGAGTGGAGGGGAGGGGAGGGGAAAGTTGGCTGAGTGCTCACCGCAGGGCCGAAATCTCTGAGTGGTCCTGGGTTTTGTGGTGGCCCTGGGTCCTGCGGTGGCCCCGGCCAGGTGTTTTCCCTGGGAGACAGAAGGGTTGCAGAGACGTGTTAGAGGCTAGTGTCACCAGACTGAAAGAAACACGCGTCCTTGGACATGTGACAGGCAGAGTTCTTCCTGGCCAAGCGCTTTGTGTCGTGCAGGACTCACAGCTGCGGCTGGGTGCCCCTGCCCGGGTGGCGTGGCTACGGTGAGAGGCCTGTCCCCGGGCGACTCGGCTGGCCATGCATCATTCATGTGCGGCGTCTGAGTCCCTCCCTGAAGGCAGGAGGACGGCATCGGTCATGAAGAATGGCAGTGATGGCTTCCAGCATAGGTGGCAGTGCAAGCTGCTGCCAGAGAGGCCCTTGCCCAGACCTGTGGCTCACAGGGACCCGCTGCCCCGTGGGCACCAGGCAGGCAAGGGGCCGGGCTCTCGAGCGCCAGAGGTGGCGGCTTTCTCTCTGCGTCACGTGGTTCGTTGACCTGAAAACTTCCCAAGCATGCGCCGCCACGAAACGTGTCCCCTCCTGCATAATTTAGGCTTTGTGTGTTGTGTGCGTAACAACAGCTACAATTCTTGCAACAGTCAGGCATTTTATGTGCTTATTTTGTTGCATAATTTCAAAACGGTGCTGTAAGGACAGTGGTGTCGCCCCATCACACAGAGGAGAGGCTGAGGCGGGTGAGCTGGACCGGGGTCGCTTAGAGAGCAGGCGGTGAATCTAGATCACTAACGGAGGTGCGACTGAATCCAAATCTCCCTGGTGCTTGGAAGACTCAGTGTCTGAAAAACTCGTATTTTAGAAACCGAGACTGAGCAACTGGCCTCCCAGAAGTGTTCATTCATGCACCTCTCTCTTGCAGAGGGCTATGCGTGGCAGGTGGGGGTCGGGAAAGCCCGTCTGAGGTGACAGAAACAGGCGCCAGACGTGGCATCGGGAGGAATTGAAATTCACTTTATGCAACTTCATCGTGCTCGGCTTTTCATTAGGTAGCAGGTAGGACGAAAAGAAAGAACTGTCCATTGACAAAAGAAATTTCTGATGATTGCGTGAACCTTTCCATAGATTGATTTCGAATCTAGACTATTGTCGTAGTGTAATTGGAGTGATTGATTGAATGAATGAAGGAATGTACCTTTGATTAGGAAGATGCGCCTAATCCTTATGTTCAGAGAGAAATCACTCAATTGGTAGACCTTGCAAAATACGGTCGGATAGCAGGAACTTTTGCCCCGTTTTCTTATACGAAGGATGCCTCAGTGTGGGTTCCTCAGGAGGTGGGTGTCAAGGAGGGGGGGCCAGGAGGGTTATAGGGAGTCCGCCGTGGAGGCTGAGAGGAGAGGGCGGAAGGAGGCAGAAGAACTCATGGTCTGCCAGGCCGCTGTGACCCCTCGAGGGGACCGGGGCGGGTGGAGGCCTGGGGAGGGGCCTCTGCCCAGGTTCTTCAGGCCAGAACACAGCCCAGCCCTGCACGAGTGCCCCCTGTCTGAGTTCCCTCTGGGGGGTCCTGGAGGCTGGAGGCTCCCCTCCCGCCGTGCAGCGGGTCCTCTCAGTGGGGTCTGAGTGACAGAGCTCTGTGGCTTCCTCAGAGATGAGGTTTAGTGACTCGGCAGTCCATGAAGATGGATGGGCACAGTGGAAATAATCCCCGGGGTTAGCAAGCACACGGCGTTGGTGAAGCTCAGCTTGGTTTTAGAGAAAGCCCATGGTCAGGACGGGCTCCCTAAGCTGACACTCGGCCCCTGCCTGCGCTGTTTGAGTGTCCCGGTGAGAGAAGCAGGTGCTTCCAGACAGGTGACAGAGATCAGTGCACATACGTCACCGTGTAAACATCATCCACAGTTTTCTAAACCAAGGCCATGCTACCATCACTGAAGTTCTAGAACGCTTGGGAGCAAACGCACCCGTAGCCCTCAGGTGAGTTCTAGCTCAGGACCAGCAGGGCGTTGTCCTGGAGCTGCACTTGCTTCTCCCTTTCCCTTCTTCCCTTCGCAGTTTAGAGAGTTACTGGGTGTACCGGTGTCTGTTTTTGGTGAACAAAGCTAGTATATGTGAAAGTTGTAAACGCAGATCTGACAGGGGCTGGGCAGGAAGGTAAGCCAGCAACGTGGTAGAGACAGTTGCACGAACGTGAGAAGCGACTGGGTGCCTCTCCTCTGGCCCCCCCGCCTGACCCCAGCCCTGACCCCAGCCCTGACCCCAGCCGACACGACCAGGCGGGTGCAGGCCCAGAGCTGATGGGCCTCTGGCCTGCTGCGACAAGCTAGAAATCTGGGTTTTATACACAAGTATTTTTAACAGATCATGCAGGCAAATCAAAAATGCTCCTACTTGAATCCAGCCTGTAGGCCTCTATTTTTACAACCTCCGGTCTAAAAGATTTGCCTCATTGTTTGAAACAAAGTAACCGAGCTAATTGATGGGGATAAAACTGGGGCACGTCCCAGACACGTGCAAGAGACGCAGGAAACAAATAGCAGAAACCTGCGCCTTTACCTGCAGGTGGAAACCAAGGAGCTGTCCCTCCCCGACTCGCTTGGCAGCTGGAAACGGGTTGGGGTTCTGGGGTGTCAGGTGGAGGAGACAGAGGATGGGCCAGAAGCGGATGGGTCGGGAAGCAAGGGGACGCCAGGTTTCTAGGAGATGCAGGAGGCGCTCCCGATCGGCATGAAGACGTTTACAAAAAGCGTCTGTTCGCTCAGCGGCAGGCACTCCGGGTCTCGGTGGGTTTCAGCTGCCGTCTGTCTGTTGGTGCACGTGGAGCGTCCCGTGCACCGGGCAGTAGTGCGGACATGCTAGAATTCCCACGGTGGTGCCGGGCTGGTTCCCGGACGCCTGTCCCAAGCTGCACAGCCCCCCGCGGTGTGCACGGTGGGCCCTCGGGCTCTTCAGCACCTGCTGTTGTCACTGATTTTCGCCAACAGGATGAACGCAAGCATCGTGTCTTAGTTGTGGCTTTGCTTCCCCCTCCAGGACCAGGACGCTGAGCATCTGCTTCCAGCTGCGGGCCACGTGCCGTGATCTGTGATTCCTCCTCTGTGATTCCTTCGCCCACGCCCACTGGGCGTGTCTTTTTCGTTTGCATCCCTGACATGTAGTTGCGTTTGCCATGCTTCCTCATACAGCTGTGAAACCAGTCCTGTGTTGTAACATGTGGGTCACAAGCCTTTTCCCAGCTGCGTCTAATTTTTTTTTTTACTTTATTCTGATGAATAGAGATTCTTAGTTTAATGTAGAGGTAAATCTTTCCTTTATGGATAATGCCTTGTGGGTGTTGCTAAGCAGTTCTTCCCGACCCTGGGGTCTCCCGTATTTTCTTGTAGAAGTTTCCAGGTTTGCCTGCCCCACTGAAGTCCTTGAGCCCCTGGAGTGGACTGTGTGTGGTAGAAGTGGGGAGCTCAGCGCTCTCCTGTCCCCACACCGGTCCTCAGCTAGCGGGTCCCCTCCGCCTGCTGACCCATGGTGTCCAGGCCCTCTCCACCTGGTTGTCTGTCCCACTGGCCGGTCCGCCTGCGTGGGCAGCACCCTGCCTCTCAGCTCCCCGCCTGCCCTGCTGTCTGGACGGCCTTCCTTGGGTCTCCAGAGCCTGGCTGTTCTTGCTCTCTGCTTTTCTGCGTACGTGTTCAAATCAGCTTGTCAGGTGTCATGAAAAATTGTGCAGCATTTTGGTTGAGATGGCATTGACTCTGTAGATCTGTTTGGGGGCGTTTTTCATCCTCATGCTCTTCAGCCGTCCTGCGGTGAACCGGAGGGCATATGTCTCCATTAATGAGGATCTTACGTGACTTGGAGTTAGGCTCCGCAACAGTCTACACACTGTCTCAGACCCGACGGCGAGGTTTTCCCCCCAGCCACCCTTATTGTTTTTGTTGCCTTTGTAAGTGGTGTTTTTAGTGTTTATTTTTATTTATTTATTTTCGGAGAGAAGGGGAGTGAGGAGGAAAGGGAGGGAAACATCAATGTGTGGTTGCCTCTTGTGCGCCCCCCAGTGGGGACCTGGCCCACAGCCCAGGCATGTGCCCTGACTGGGAATCAAACCGGCGACCCTTTGGTTCGCAGGCTGGCACTCAGTGCACTGAGACACAGCAGCCAGGGCTAAAGTTTATTTTTAAACTTTAACTCCTTGTTGGTGTTGGACAGAAAGTCGCTTTAGCAGTCTCAGTTTCTTATCATTGATTTGTACATTTCTGGGGTTTTCTGTGCAGACATCTGTATCATCTGGGAATGGTGGCGGCTCTGTTTTGCCCTTGTGCCTTCAATGCCCTCCCTTCCCGTTTTACTGCCCGGGCCTTTACTGTGCTGCTGAATGGAAGCGTGACAGGGCATTCTTGACTCGTTCCCCTTGTTGTGCTGGTGCAAACACAGGTGTTTGGCTCTGAGTTGCCCCACTGCTCCTCTCTGGATCAGAGGCGGGTGGATGGAGAGAAACATAAAGAGATTAAAGACTAACCTCCATGGGTCACCAGGGACGTGCCAAAGTACAGCCACAGGGAGGCGCTGGCCTGCCCACCAGGATGGCTCGAGGGGAAGCCCGCCTCCACCCAGCGCTTCAGAGACTGGATCTGCAGAAGAGGCCGCCTCGTGAGCAGGCCCGACCTGGGGCACGTGTCAGGACCCTGGGCTGGACGGCCACCACGGTTCTTTACAGTGGGCGTGTCCTGGGGAAGATCAAGGTGGTCCACGAGCTCTGTCCGGAAAAAGTGCAGCCACTCTTACTGTGACGAGAACGGCTTGTGCAGCATCCACGTAGCCTGGCAGCCAAGGAGGGTGGGCTGGAACGCACATGTGTGAACACGGACGACTTCACTGTACTGGTCAGTGAGGGCGGTGGGTGCCACTGAGTGAGCATGTGCACTGTGTGGCTGTTGTATCCAAAATGACTGCTAATAGAGCAACAACTCCGCATCAGACTTTGCATTAAGCTTGAATATTCCTCTGTGGAAACTACTTGGATAGTTCAGGAGGCCACGGCTGCGGGCAGCTGGTGATGGGCACCTTCAGCATGGCAACGCATCTGCTCACAGACCATGTCTCGTGCAGAGTGTTTTGGTGAAACATCAAGTCACCCAGGTGACTCAGCCCCTCTACAGCCCAGATTTGGTGCCCTGTGACTTCTGGCTTTTCCCAAAACTAAAATCACCTTTGAAAGGGAAGAGATTTCAGACCATTGATGAGATTCAGGAAAATACGACGGGGCAGCTGATGGCGACTGGGAGAACTGTGTGGGGTCCCCAGGTGCCTACTTTGAAGGGGACTGAGGCATCATTGTCCTGTGCACAATGTTTCTGTTATCTTCTTCAATAAGTGTCTCTATTTTTCATGGTGCATGGCTGGATACCTTCTGGACAGACCTCGTATGCACACAGTGGAATATCATTTCAAATGGAATTCACACGATGGGAAAGAGGCGAAGTAGCTGCAGCTGTAGGCAGCAGATATCTGTGGGTCCTGCAGGTGTGCTGGGCGAAGGGCGAGAGGCAGAGGTGTGCGGTGTGCGCATGGCCCCATCCATGGGGGTGAAGCGCAGAAGCAGGTGAAACCAGGGCGTGCAGCCCGGGTCGGGGCGGGCCCAGGGGCGCACTGGGGGTGGGAAGGGAGCACCCAGGCCTTCTAGGGGTGCTGGGAGTGCTGTCTGTCCTGAGCCAGGGATGGGTCACGTGGGTGTGTTTGATTTGTGAAAATTTGAGCTGTGTGCTTAAGGTGTGTGTGCCTTTCTAAGTGTGTGTTATACTTAAAAAAAAAAACATTGAAGAGACAACGGCAGACACAGCAGACCGGCAGGAGTCCAATGTCTGTGTCAATAACCTCTCGAACCACACATGCGCAATCAGGAAACCCAGAGAGTGTGGCCGGCAGCGATTGAGGCCGCCGCCCCGGGCAGCTGCGCTCCGACGGAAGAGCGGACGGGGTGCAGACAGGCCCTGCGCTGCCTGGGATGGTGACCCAGACAGAGAGACCCCTCCTGGCCGATGTGGACGGCCGAGAGGGGGTCACCCCTCAAGGAAAGAAAAGCAGGTGGCCTGCAGCTCTCCCATGGCACATCGAATGCCCGTCACACCCGGAAAGGCCTCGGGAAAGAAAGGGGGGACCGCAGACTTTGTGTCCGGCCAGGCTGTCCCTCCAGTGGCCATCAGAGTTCAGGGAGTGGGCTGCTGAGTGTCCTTCCGGGGACTGTCTAAGGGGCAAGTGACAGTCCACCGCGAGGCGACAGTGAGTCCGGCGACATGCCGGTTGGTGGTGGCGGTGGGCGGCAGGGCTGCCTCGCACAGGTGCCAGGTTGGTGGTGAAGGGCTGTGAAGGTGGCAGCTGCTGTCCTGTGGGCACCACCAATGTGAGAAGGGAGGGGGCTGGAGAGTGGGCCTGGCTGTGTGGCCGGGACCGACAGAGCACGCAGTGGCAGCGAGCACCTTTCGGGGCTTCCCGAAAGAGAAAGCGAAAGTCAGTCTTTTTAACCCTCGTCTCAGAGGTGAGCTTCCATTCCTTGTGCTGCAAGCCAGCTGGGGACCACAGGAGGGTGCGCCCAGGGGCGTCACCTCACAGCTGCCTCCCACGCTGCCCACCTTGTTAAGTCGGTCAGCTCCTGCGCCTAACAGTGAGTCCCGCTTTTCATTCCTCAAGTGGCTGTTGCCCCCACTTCCTCCCCACCTCGCCCCAGCAGAGGGTGGGCTGCTGTGCCTGCTGCTGGCCCCTCGGACAGCTCCCTCGTCCTCCCCCCGACCCCCGCCACCCCCACCACCTCTGTGTGGTTGATTTCTGCTGTCCACGCCCCTCGAGTTTATCCTGTCGTCGTCTGTCTGGGTTATTGAACTGAAAGCTTAACTTCTTTTTTATTTTCCCCGAGCAGAGTCCCTTAGTTGTCCGACTGCATTTCCACCGTGAGCCTGTAAGGCTGCGCCTGCCCTTCTGGGTCCCGCTGAACATGGGGGTGTGGCAGGGGCCCTGTCTTTGGCTCGGGGCGACCTCGTTGTCCAGTTCTCAGCATTTAGAATTTTCTGGTGTTATTCTTCTGTGACCCATGAGGGCAGTAGAAGACATTTCTGTTTTCTAAGCGAGTGGAATTTTAGGTTAATTTTTAACTCCAGCTGCCTTGCGGGCACGGTCACAGTCTGTGTGGCACTGGCCCCGTTTTCGGACCTGACTTGTATCCCGTCACCGTGTCTGGCTTTGTGCTGGTGCGGCAGGAGCTTCCATTGGGGGTGCGGTGGTTTGCCCCCTCTCTGGGTGCTCGGAGAGCCTCTCAGCCCCGAGTTCTTCAGTGTTGTGTGTGTGGTGTCTTGGAGTGGATTTCTTCTAATTTTTTTGTTTTATTTTTTATCGTCACTTGAGCACGTTTTTAAAAATTGCTTTCACAGAGAGAGGAAGGGAGAGGGAGGAACATCGACCTGAGAAAGAAGTGCCGATTAGTTGCTCCCCCGCGCCCACACAGACCGGGAATCGGTGCCCAGACCGGTCGCAGGCCCCTGTGCCCGGAACAGGGACGGGACCTGCGGCTGAGGCACATGCCTGCACTGGGAGTCGAACCCTCAACCTTCCAGTAATAGGACAGTGCTCCAACCGACTGAGCTGCCCTGGCACCGGCTAGAGCAGGTTTCTTTTATTCATTTCGCTTTGGATTCATGATGCTTCCTGAGGACAAGCTGTGTGTCTTTCAGCAGTTCTGGAAAACTCCGAGGCACTGTTTAGCCGCCTTCTGCTCCTACCTTGCACTCAACTTATACCACCCTCCAAGCCTCCCAAACTTCTATTCTTGTGGTTTAGTCTTTTTTTTTTCTGCATTCTCGGTAACTTCTTTGGCTTTCTTTTCCAGTTTTCCAGCCCTCTCTTCATCTCTGTCTAATCCGGTATTTAACCTGCTTATTCCGCTTTTTGTGTCAGTGATTACATTTTTCATTCTTAAAAATTCTTTTTGGTTCTTTCCAAATCTACCTTTTCTTTTGCTTCATGTTCTTTGCTTTGCATGTATTTCAATGTCCTCTTTTATCTCTAAATGTACTTATTTTATACACTGCAACCGATGATACCAAAACAGTGATACCAAACGTAATACCAAAGTCTAAATTTCTGGGGGGTTGCATTCCTTTGCTTGTTCTGCTGCCCGTAACCCCCGGGAGCTAGTCTCCCATGTGCTCTGTAACTTCGGGTTGCAGACTGTAAATCTGGGGGAGCTTAGCATGCAGGTTCCCGTGGGGCTCATGGAGCGGAGCCCCCCTAGAGGGGCTGGGCTTCTGTGAGGAGTCCCAGGAGAGGGACTGAGCTGGAACCACTTTAGGTTAATTTTCTGGAGCCACAAAGGGGACTTCTAAAGGTGCAATTGACAGAGCAGGAAAAAAAGACCCCAAAATAAGACTCCGAGACTGAAGAAATTGCTAGTGGTTGGGTGAACCTATAGAAATCGTGACAAATAAAGCAACAAACAATGAGAGTTGAAGGAGTGTCGTAGATGTGGGTCTCAATGACTAAAGTGAGTGACTCACCTGGGGGAGATACCCCGGCCTGAAAGTGCCGAGTGTGGAAGACACGTGTGACACCCCAGCGTTCGAAGCCAGGAAGACCCTCGCACGCCCGGGACACCAGTACAACTGCTCTTACCAGTTCAGGACACCACTGCAGAACGTGTCTCAGATTTCGTCCTCAGTGACCTTGACTTTGTGTTCATGTCTCCCCCATCTGCACAACAGGTGATTCCTGCTGTCTCAGAGCAGGCAGACTACGTCACTATCTAAAGAGTTTTCTTCGGATAACTTTTCCTCTGCGGCTGAAAAACTACTGTACTATGCAGTGTGCGGTGCACAGCAGTGACGAAGGGCATGGTTTCTTAAAAAGGTGTTAATAGGAACGAGTTAAAGAGCTCAGTTTTTGGGGGGAGATGATTATGACATCTGAGTGCGTCAGATCTCAAAGCTGGAAAGTACTTGTGCAGGAAATGGCACCGAACGGTGTTATTCTTGGGGCTCCGTCTGTCCAGTGTTGTCATCCTGTGGGGGGTCTTCCCCCTTGTTATTTGGTTTCCTGCAGGGCGGTGGTCCCAACTCTGCCTCCCGGCTCGGTTCTGAGTCCTCAACCCCAAGCCCACAGACTCTGCGGCACCTGTTCTTGTGCAGGGCCCCCGATGGCCGCAGGCGCTCTCCCGTCCTCCCCCTGGCATCCCTGAGCCTTCCTCTCATCTTCCTGCCCCCTCAGTGAAGTCACTGTCCACTGGCATCTCAGTCAGACCCCCGGGCTGCGCCTGCGACCCCCTTTCCTCTGTGTCCCCCACTCCCACCCCTGTCCACTCATGGGCCGAACCTCGCTGATGCCACTTCCCATGCCGTGTGCTTAACCCCCGCCCCCTGCCCCAGACAGGCCACACTCGGTGACTCCAGTCCCCGCCCGAGGCCTCGGTGCCCCAGGTCCACTCCCATCAAATGTGTCCACTGCGGTGAATCCGAAGTTGTATTTCAACAGCCCAGATTAGGTCCCTGCCACCCCGGCTCTAACCCCTGTGGTGACGCCCCGTGGACGCCCTCTTCTTCCTCACGCACGGTGCTCCCGCCACAGCCGGCCTTCAGGCTCCTCCCCCAGTGCGGCTGCCCTGGACCTGGGCACGCCTCTCTCCCAACACTCTTTCCAGCCCTTGGCCCGGTGAACTCCTGCTCGTCCTCCAACTCGGCTGTCACCTTGCCGGGAGGCGTTTTCCTACCCTTGCGCACACTCACACGCCCGCACGCCGTTGAACACAGGGACGGACTCACTTCTTGCACGCTCTCTCCGCGGCTCGCACTCTTCAGTTCACGCTGCGCAGCTGAGCTCTGCCACTCGCCCCGGTCCCCAGGCGAAGGCTGTGAGGTCGCACTTGACCCCTCCCTGGCGGTTGGTGTGTGCAGCCGGCCCTGCTGGTGGGCACCGAGCCCTCTCCCTCCCCAGCACCAACGGGGCGGCCGTCCTGGTCCGATGCGGCTCCAGGCAGCCTCCCGAGGGCAGTTCTGCGGGCGGACTGCCGAGCGGAGGGCCCTCATGTTCAGGACACTCTAGGCCCGTGTTGCCAGCTTACCCTCTGAAAGGCTCACGCTGTTTCCACGCGTCCCAGTGGCATTGGAAAGAGTGACACTCTTCTAGGTGCTTAATACTTTTTTTCGTTTCTGTTTTCTTTCCCACGTCTAAATCCAACATGCTAAGATGTCACGTTGCCGCGTCTCGCTGTGAAATGCGACAGTGGCATAATCGATCCCGTTAAGGCCAGCTGTGCAAATAGGTGGCGGGTGGCTGATCTCTCCCCTGCGGAGGTGCTGGGGTGCACCATGGGCTTGAGGCCAAGGTCACGGGCGGCAGAGGCTCCGGCAGGTGA
>PVIA01007840.1:0-78484 GCA_004024845.1 Tonatia bakeri
GTAAAAAAGTTTTTGCGTAATATATCTGAGATTTTCCTGCCTATGTTCTCCTCTAGTACTTTAATGGTGTCACGATTTATATTTAAGTCTTTTATCCATCTTGAGTTTATTTTTGTGCAAGGTGTAAGTTGGTGTTCTAGTTTCATTTTTTTGCATGTTGCTGTCCAGTTCTTCCAGCACCATTATATCTTTTCTATAATTTGATTTTCACATGGTCACTAGTTTTATTTAACCTTAATTTTCTTATCTATGCAGGAAAATGTATGAAAACTTTAAAAATAAGAAAATATTACTATCCAAGTATATTTCAAAAAGCACAAAAAGTAATTATAAATGTTCAGTTGCCTTTTACAAAAGTATTCTAGATACACTCATACATCTTTACATAATTATCTTAATTATTTAGTAGTAAAATTGTATGTATGATATACATGCAAAACTCACACTGGCTTAGAAGTAACAAAGTCACAAGACTGGTATTTATATTTTTCCCATTGCTTATTTAACAGGAAGAAATTTACATAGTAAATATTAAAATTTTAGAAAGTAAGGTCAAATACATGTTTGAGTTTACCGTCAAACAGGTATATACTTCCTAAATTTTAAAACATGTTAAATATTTTGTGATATTTCCTGAAAATACCATACCAATAAGAGTTAAATTACTTAACAGAAGTAGTTATCCTACAATGTCATGAGAAGCCTCATTACTTTTTTTCTTTGATAAGTAGCTATAACTGCATAAAAAATTATTAGCTATAATGAAACAAAGGGTCTCAAGAAAGTTAACCCTCATGAAAACTTATTGCGAGTAAATTGAATTGAAAAAGACTTGATTAAGCAATATACACCTAATTTCACATAAAAGTGCTGATTTCTCCCAGAAGAACAACTACAGACTCCAATAAAATGTAAACATTTCATATGAATATCAAATTAATCAAAAATGTATTTATATTATGTCCCTGACTAGAATAAAAAGCATATACATCTCACATATATTCAAAATTCAGATGAATCAATATTGCTGTCATGCATCAAAACAACAACCAAATTGTGAAATCTCATTTTATTTAAACTGGTTCATTAAATAAAATATGAGCAATATGGAGACTTCCCTTATTATACTCTTAGAATTTTTTCATATTATAATTGAATATATATTCTAATACAGTTGAGAAATTGTTAAGATTCATAATATTTTTAAAGGTAACTTGACTAAGAAGACTGAAATGGAATGGAAAGAAGACAAAGTAAAAAATAATGTGAAATAAAGTGATAATAACTGGAGCACAAGCTTCCCTGTATTCATATCAGTTGGCTAGAGAAATGCCTTCTAATGAGCATTCCAAGCACACTTTGGCATATGTATTTCAACAATAGCGTCCTTTTAAAGATGAGCCCTGAGGGAAGTTTTCAGGTGCATTTCAGACCTAATTTTTATTACACATTCACAGTATACACTGCATGGTGATGAGACACATGTAAGCAAATAGTCAAAAGGATTTATGTGATATAGTATTTGATACATCTTCCCTCCCTAGGTGCCTAAGCCAAGAACTTTAGTAATACAGACTCTGGATCTGAAGTGGTCCTTTGCCCCACCACTAACAACATTCTCACTCCCAGTCATGCTATGAGTTAAGGACAGACAGAAAAAAGATGCAGGAAAGAAATGTAACATTATTTGACTGATCTTGATATCTTCTTATCCAATGCCAGACCTATCAGATAATTACAGTAGGTTGTCTTCTGTTTGGTTGTGCTCATGGGATCAGCCTCAAAGAAAACATTTCCATCTCTGCTTCACTGATCACTTGACAACCATTAGAATTTAGCTGTTACAATTTATAAATGCTATTCAATAGATACATATTCTATTTTTCATATATCTTGACTGCTCAAATTTATATTCTACTAAGTAGAAGTCTTGTCATACACATATTTGTAATTCCACACCACAATTATTACTTTAAGTGATTCACCAAAAAATGATCACACTTGTAATTATTAGTTGTTGCCTCCCTATTAAGTATACCAGGGGAGGCCAACTGGTTTTAGGTTAAGATTATTAAAGGTAGTTAATATAATGAACACTAAACCTGTTTAATATCTCTAGTTATTCTAAGCTATGAATATATTTGAAATAATTCTTCTAATTTAAGATGTTTTTCTTCACAAACAGAAAAAAAACAAGATTAGGATAAGTGGAAACTGTGACATGGTCACTTCCCAAGATGGGCAGCCAAGTGACTGGTTGTCATTTGCCCAGCCTTTGTTACTAAAATAAGTTTTTGTTTGGGTTTTTGTTTTATTTTTGTTTTTAACCTCATGAAAATTATGGCTTTCCTGGTAAAGCTTTATGCACACAACTGGAATTAAAGAAATCTGGCCCAAGATGTGGGAATAAAATTGTTTCTGTTTATTTGCCGTAAACCAGCATTCCTTGCTTTACTTAAAGGGGATCTGTTGAAAAAGAAAATGGACTCAAATGATTTTCAGATGTGAATGGATTTCCACATGGTCTAGAAAACAGTCACACTTTCTTTACAATCTCTTTAATGTCTCAAAGTCACCATGCTTCAGTGGTCATAGCCTTCCAGGCCATTCTACAGGATGTTCCTTGTTCAGGTCAATGGAATCAATAATATTAACTTCTTGCAATGTTGTAGGTGCTAAATGAATCCCCTCTTGAAGGAGAAATGTTATCACTGTGCTATGAAGGAAATGTGAGGTTGATGGAATCCTAGGATTGGAAAGGAACTCAAGGATCATTTATTTTAGTTGACATTTCAGTGGTGGAGTTCTCACCCCTCTACCCCACAAAATATTTTCCAAGTACTCATGAGATTTGGGAAAAAAAACATTTAATGAGTTCATTTAAGTTCATGTGTAAGGAAGAGAAGCATTGTTCAGCTCTCAGTCTATGTCATTTTCCATGTCATAGTCAGTGAAATCCGTTTTCATTTAAACTCAGCCCTGACACCTTGGAAGAAGGCCTAAAGAGAGCTAATGAAAAAACTGGGCAACTTTTTTCCCTCTGAGGCTTAAGAATATCCAATTTCCTAAAAGTGTAGAATTTCTCAGTTAAGAAATAGAAATTGATGTAGATTCTGTCTTATCTCCTTGTTGTGACTCAAGCAGCTCAGAGAAGGCTACCATGGCTCCAGAAACTTAATTCCATTCAAACTGCAAGTCTCTAAATTCTACCTTTGGAGAATCTTTCATTTTATTAAAGTATAGCCTTTCATTTTTCTTTATAAGAAAAATTAATGGAGCCCTGGCTGGTATGGCTCAACGGATTGGGTGCTGGACTACAAACCAAAGGGTTGCTGGTTCAATTCCCAGTCATGGCAAAAAGATGGGTTGTCAATTAGGTCCCCAGTAGGGGGTGTGAAAGGGGCAACAAGACATTGATGCTTTCCTCTCTTTCTCTTCCCTTCCCCTCTCTCTAAAAATAAATAAATAAAATCTTTTTAAAAATTGATGGAAAAGTTTTATGCACAAAATTGCTAAAATTTTATGTATATGTAAAAGTTTCTTTCTTTACAAGAATAACTGGCCAATGTATAAAGAACTGGAATAACAACAACAACAACGAAACCCTAAAGGATGAGGAGAAGATTAATCCAGAGAGAAGGTGCCTATCTAAAACATAGTGAATAATAAATGGAAATTTTAGAAGTGCCGGACTAGCATGGTCTGCAGACACTCTGAGAGGCCTGATAGCCTTATATAAATCCTTCCCCTGTACCCTGGTTATTATAAAGCAATGGCACAAACCATATCATCAGTAGCTATTGCTTAATTTATTTTTACGACCCTGTGAAATCATAGGCCATAATACATAATAACTTTAGATAGTGTTAAGGGTTGGAAGGGTGTAATTCCTACTGCTCACAGAGTCTCAGACATGGCTATGACCTGAACCTAGCCTCTGCTTTTGCCACACTTCAGTCTCTTCTGAAATGGTGTCTTTCAGATACCATTTTTTTAATTTGTATATTTATTTATTTTTAGAGAGAGGGAAAGGAAGGGAGAAGAGAGGGAAAGAAAGTGATGTGAGAGAGAAACATGCATCAGTTGCCTTTTGCACTCAACCTAATAAGGGACCAAATGTATAACCCAGGCATGTGCTCTGAGCAGAAATCAGACCGGCGACCCTTTGCTTTGTGGGACAATACCCAACCATCTGAGCCACATGGGTCAGGGCCAGGTAGTAAGCCTTTTTTAAGCACTTGGCATGTGTCAGCGTGGGCTTTAAGTCAGGTTCCTGAAAGATGGAGAAGGTCCCTGACCTCATAAATCTTAAACCCCAGAGATAAAGAGAGACATTTAGTAAGGCATAGAGAGTATATCCCCAGGGCCAACTGATTTCTCTCGCCCAACAAGAATGTGGGGAGGGAGTGTTACCTGGGAGAAGTACTGAAGAGCCAGAAGAGTCCTCCAGGTAGAGGGAACACCATGTCCTGGCCAGAGGCACAAAAGGCAAAAATGGTCTCCAGGAAACAGAAGTAACCAGGAATGTCAAACAGAGTAATTGGGAGTGTTTCCAAGGAGGAAGCTGGACACCACATCATGCAGAGGTTTGTGTAGGAGGGATTTGAGATGTTAGCCTCAGTGGAATAAATAGCTATTGAGTGACTGTAAACTAGCTGGTGACAATATAGGATTTTTTTTTTTTACTGTAAGTGTACTTCTGACTACAATTTTCAAACTGAATTGAATAGTGCAAGATAGGAGGTGGAGGCAAGGAGAAAAGATTAGATTAGTCACCAAAAATGATATTAGTGCCCTAAACGAAGAAAGTAACATTAAGAATAACATGAACGCATTTGTACCTCTGAACAAGGAAGAGGAAATATGGTTTATGATACAGAGAAGGAGAAGTGAAGTGAGAAGAGGATGAAGCCAAGGATCTTGAATACTGCATTAAAGGTGGAGCTATATATTTAATAGCCAGGAGAAGGAGCTGCTTTGACAAGGAGGTGGGAAAATGTATGTGTAACACTGGAAATGTGTGAGGACATTTGAATTTAAGAGGTCTTCAGTGCAGAACAGAGAGCTGAACCCCAAATAAACATTTGGGAAAAGGTATGTGGATGGCATTTGAAGCCACTGGGAAGCCCCTCAAGAGCTCCCTTATAAAGTGAGGACAGGACAGTAAAAGAGGAACCCATTGAACCAAACCTGTGAACATCAGCATTCAGAAACTGAGTTGACCTGGGAGCGAAAGAAAAGAGATGAATGGGGGTAAAAACAAACAGAAAAGAAATCACAAATACTTGATGTGAAGGTAATTTAGAACCTAACATGTCAATATGTGGTGAGTGGTCATCTCTTCAGAATATTATGAGGAGATTAAATTGAACATTAAAAAATGTCTATTGGATTTAGTGACATGGATATCATTGGTGAACTTGGCAAGCTGGTTGCCATTAATTAGCAGATATATGAAAAATTCAAATCCTGAAAGAATGATCATTTTGTCCTCAAACTCAGTGGATGTAGACACAGGATCAGAGCATTGGAGTAAGTCTCCTGAAGGTCCATGGCCATTGTGCAGCAGAACTGGAGCTGGGTCTCTCCCATAGCTCTTCCCAGTGTGCTTTGGTCACTGCTCAATTTTTATCTTGGAGTGTCTATTTAAAGTTTTAATTAAAATGGACCGATGACTGCTCAAAACAGCAATAATAGAGTTGTTTAAAACAATACAACTTTTTCCTCTCTAATATTGATAGGAGTGAATCAATGAAGATATTTCAGTTCAGGGACTTGAGAAATGCTCTCATCAGAGGGTCCAACAAACATGGTCAGAGGTGCACAGTCTGTGGACTGGATGGAGTATTAGGCAAGTGAAAGACATCTTTTATTCTGACATTTTAAAAAAGCCACCAAATGGCTCAGTTAAAATTACAAACAAGCATCCTGTAAAACGTCATGTCAAAACAAAACAAAACAAAGAGCTCCAAACACCATCTTACAGTGGCTTATCAGAAAGTATTCGAAAATGGTTACATGCCATTATTTTTTCACTTTGGTAAGATGAAAACAACAACACATTTTTTTATGTGTTAACAATGTACTCTCTCAGGCTAAGACCTTGTATTCCAACTTGAAGCCTAGGGCAACATTTTTATAGCTGAATTATAAATCCCTGAAAATAGAGATTTATAATGGAAATTCTGGAAACCCGTACCTAATAGATCTCTACTACCTGGAGCCTCTGTAATGAAAGGCTGGCTCTAAGATTTTCTTCCAGTAAACTTTGCTAATAAGATTAAATGATGAAAGGGTGTTCAGATAAAACATTTAAGATATAACCCCCTTTTCTTGGTGCCTGTCCATATAACAGTGGGTCCTACACACTAAAACATAAACAAAAGAATCCATTACAACTAGATAGGAGAATGTAAGATATGAAAAATTCTTTGGGGAAATGATGGGTTATTAAGGTATGGGCTGTAATATCATTGTCAATCTATAAAACTTTTACAACCTAGTCTTATTTGCAGAGATTACATCCCCAAAGCTCAGTGCCAAAGACACATGTTAATAAGCTCACAACTTTTAATTAAGCAATATGTAAAAGTAGATTCCCATTAAGCTGTGATTTGTGGGCTAGTTCATTATGGTGGGTCCCAACCACCAGACACATATTCAATACAAATCAAACAGTCCGCATATTTTCCAGCTTAATGTGAATTTACCAGTGACGTTTTATTGCCAATTCAGGAGAGCGGCTCAGAGAAAGTATTTTCCCCCAAAAGACTAGGACAGAGATCAAAGCCTAATGACCCCATGGTGCTCATTTAATGAAATGACTCATCTGCATTGTTTATTTGCATAACACAATAATTACTCATACAGTTAATCATCATACATATGATTATCTGACCTGAGGGGTTAGAGTTTTTATTATCATAAATCCATAGAGGGCAGCCCGGGTAGTTGGTTTGGGTAGTTGGGAGCAAGATTAAATTCCCTTTCATTTCTGTTGGTTGGTAAAGGAAGTGTTATGCAATTAATGGTCTAAGGAGAATTGGATAAGTGAAAAGAAAATGAGGCTAAATCTTTGTCCACCAAGTAAATTTTACAGCAATAAATGTATTAATGCTGAAAAATAAAACTGTGGAATAATGTGGGAAGAATATGATCTCATGATTTAGAACATTTTTAGTGTAGAGAGGGGGACTAGATATAGGAAAAAACTATATTTGCCTGCAGACACAGTAAAAACTCACTATGTAACACATAATCACAAATACCTTTAAAAAATAAATGAGATATAATATCCAGAGTAAATATATTTGAATCAATCATTTAACCAGTAATCCATTTATTCATTGAATAAATATTTGACACTACTGTGCCAGGCATTTTATCTGATACACATATACATTAATATACACACAATTACTTATTCATTTTTCTAATACATACATTCATATACATGTATCAGGAAAATAAATAATTATATGTTTAGTAACACAGACAAAAACTCTTTACCAAACATTGAGTTCTTATAATTTGGCTTGTGCTTATTTTAGGTTTCCTATTTAATTCAATCAGTTTGTCTACTTAAATCTATTCCAATAAAATATTTTGAAATTAATACTGTTTTAAAATACATTTTAAATTTTGTTTGATGAGGTCTCCTTCACTTTTGTCTCCTCTATTTACTAATTACATACAGAATTCCTGGGAGATATTTTGTGTGTTTTTCCAGAGCACTATAATAAAGTGAATATTGCAATAAAGCTGGTAAAACAAATTTTTTAGTTTCCCATTGTATAAAAGTTATACTATACTGTAATCTACTAAGTGTGCAAAAGTAACATATCTAAAATACAATGTACATCTCTTAATTAAAGAATACTTTATTTCTAAAAATGCTGCCCATCATGTGAACCTGTTGGAAAAGTGGCAACTTGCTTAAAGTGGCAACTTGTTTGATGCAGGGTTGCCACCAGCCTTCAGTTTGTAAGAAAGGTGGTATCTGTGGAGTACAAGAACATGAAGAATGATGAAATGGCTATGCTTACATGCACTACATGTTTATTGTAAAAATGTAGATACATAGAAAATCAAATCAACTGAGACAACAAATCACCAGTGCTGAAATTTTGGTTTATATCCTCCTCTAATTTTAATGCAAGTATATATTTATATCTATAAATTCTACAGAGATAAATTTTTATGAAAACATATTTAGATTACTAATAACAATATATGTACTTCCTGTAAAATGTATTGCAGATCTACTTCCAAGTCAATTATTGTATGGTAGCAAAAACAATACGTTGTACTCTGAACAAGGAGTCAGAAAACTGCCTCACAGTTCAAATCTAACTCACCACCTATTTTGACAAAGTTTGCCTGAACACATTTACCACCATCTCTTTACATATCATCTATTATGAATTTTGTGTTATAACTAGAGTTTAATATATGCCACAGAGACCACACAGTCTGCACACCTAAAACACTTATTATCTCATCTTTCACAGAAAACAAAAGGAGTCCCCTGGACTAAACAATTTCTCCTTAGGAAGACTATATTCCTAACATGTAGAATGTTTGGGGCCATATGACTGAATTCTGGATGATGAGGCATAAGTAGAATTAATACAGCCACTTCCAGGTCTTGACATAAGAACACCTGTGTAAATCTTCAGCTCTCTTTTCTTCCATTTCAGTACCACCAAATACAATAGGCACAATACAGAGGCCTTTCAGTGAACGAGAAACATTCTTTTGTGTATGGTATGGATGATTTGTATTCATCTGTCTTTTTCAAGGCTGTGTATAATTTTATTATAAGAACATAATTCCAACTTATTGAACAAATCCTTTATTTTTTATTTTATTTTAATTGTTGTTGCGGTATACTTTTCTATCTTTTACTCCCATCCCAGTCCACCCACCCAGACCTTCCCTCCTCTCTCCCATTTCCACACACCCCCCCTTAGTTTTTTATCCATGTGACCTTTGTACTTGTTCCAGTAAACCCTTCCCCTTTTCCCCTGAAATTGCCTCTCCTCTCCCCTCTGAAAACTGTCAGTCTGTTCTCTATTTGTGTCTTTGGTTATATTTTGCTTGTTTCTTGTTTTGTTGTTTAGGTTCCTGTTAAAGGTGAGATCATATGGTATTTGTCTTTCACTGCCTGGCTTATTTCACTTAGCATAACGCTTTCCAGTTGCATCCATGCTGTTGCAAAGGATAGGAGCTCCTTCTTTCTTTCTGCTGCATAGAATTTGATTATGTAAATGTACCATAGTTTTTTGATCCATTCATTTACTGATGGGCACCTAGGTTGCTTCCAACACTTGGCTATTGTAAATTGTGCTGCTATGAACATTGGGGTGCATAGGTTCTTTTGGATTGGTGTTTCAGTGTTCTTAGGATATAATCCTGGCACTGGAATTGCTGGGTCAAAAGGCAGATCCATTTTTAGTTTTCTGAGAAGATTCCATACTGTTTTCCATAGTGTTTGTGCCAGTCTGCAGTCCCTCCAACAGTGCACTAGGGTCCCCTTTTCTCCACAACCTCTCCAACACTTGTTGTTTGTTGCTTTGTTTATGATGGCCATTCTGACTGGTATAAAGTGGTACCTCATTGTGGTTTTAATCTGCATCTCTCTGATAGCTAGTGATATTGAGCATCTCTTCATGTGTCTCTGTATCCTCTGTATGTCCTCCTTGGAGAAGTGTCTATTCAAGTCCTTTGCCCAATTGTTAATTGGGTTACTTGTCTTCTTAGAGTGGAATCGTGTAAGTTCTTTATATATTTTGGAGATTAAATCCTTGTCTGAGGTATCATTGGCAAATATGTTTTTCCATACAGTTGGTTTTCTTTTTATTTTAATACTGTTTTCCTTAGTTGTGCAGAAGCTTTTTATTTTGATGAGATCCCACTTGTTTATTCTTTCTTTTACGTCCCTTGCTCTGGGGGATGTATCAGTAAAAATGTTGGTGCATGAAATATCTGAGATTTTCCTGCCTATGTTCTTCTCTAGGACTTTAATAGTGACATGGCTTATATTTAAGTCTTTTATCCACCTTGAATTTATTTTTGTGTGGGGTAAAAGCTGGTGCTTGAGTTTCATTTTTTTGCACTTAGCTGTCTAGTTCTTCCAACACCATTTGTTGAAGAGACTGTTTTTACTCCATTTTATGCTGCTGCCCCCTTTGTCAAATATTAATTGACTGTATAGACTTGGATTTATTTCTGGGCTCTCTGTTCTGTTCCATTGGTCCATGTGCCTGTCTTTATGCCAGTACCAGGCTGTTCTGATTGCAGTGATCTTGTAATACAGTTTGGTATCAGGTATTGTGATCCCTCCTACTTTGTTCTTCTTTCTTAAAATTGCAGCAGCTATTTGAGGTCATTTATGGTTCCATATAAATTTTTGAAGTGTTTGTTCTATGTCTGTGAAATATGCCATTGGTACTTTAATAGGTATTGCATTGAATCTGTAAATTGCTTTGAGTAGTACAAACATTTTGATGATGTTAATTCTTCCAATCCATGAACACAATATATGTTTCCATTTGTTTGTGTCTTCCTTAATTTCTTTCTTCAGTGTTGTGTAGTTTTCTGCATACAGGTCTTTTACCTCTTTGGTTAGGTTTATTCCTAGGTATTTTATTTTTCTTTTTGCTATATCAAATGGGATTTTTTTCTTGATTTCTGCTTCTGCTGTTTCATTGTTGGTATACAAATATGCCTTTGATTTCTGGATATTGACCTTGTATCCCACTATTTTGCCAAATTCATTTATTAGGTTGAGCAGTTTTTTGGTGGAGTTAATAGAATTTTCTACATACACTATCATGTCACCTGCAAACAATGACAGTTTTGTTTCCTCCTTTCCAATTTGGAACCCTTTTACTTCCTTTTCTTATCTGATCACGGTGGCTAAAACTTCCAATACTATATTGAATAGAAGTGGTGAAAGTGGACAACCTTGTCTTGTTCCTGATCTTAGTGGAAAAGATTTTAGTTTTTACCCATTGAGTATGATGTTGGCTGTAGGCCTCTCATATATGGCCTTTATTATGTTGAGGAATGCTCCCTCTATTCCCACTTTGCTGAGCATTTTTATCATAAATGGGTGCTGTACCTTATCAAATGCTTTTTCCACATCTATTGATATGGTCATGTGATTTTTGTCTTTGCTTTTGTTTATGTGATGTATTACATTTACTGATTTGTGAATATTGTATCTTTGCATCCCTGGGATGAATCCCACTTGGTCATGGTGTATGATCTTTTTAATGTATTTCTGGATGTGGTTTGCCAATATTTTGTGAAGAACTTTAGCATCTATATTCATCAGCAATATTGTCCTGAAGTTTTCTTTCTTCGTTGTGTCTTTATCTGGTTGTGGGATTAGGATAATGCTGGCTTCATAAAAAAAAGTTTGGGAGTCTTCCATCATTCTGGATTTTTGAGAATAGTCTATGAAGGATAAGGGTTAGCTCTTCCTTAAATGCTTTGTAGAATTCTACTGTGAAACCATCTGGACCCAGACTCTTGTGTGTCGGGAATTTTTTGATTGCTGCTTCAATTTCATCTGCTGTTATTGGTCAGTTCAGGCTTTCTGCTTCTTTTTTATTGAGTTTTGGAAGATTATGTTTTTCTAGAAATTTGGCCATTTCATCTAGGTTTTCAAATTTCTTGGCATATAGTTCTTCATAGTAATTTCA
The DNA here is from genome assembly GCA_004024845.1 of Tonatia bakeri. NCBI lineage: Eukaryota > Metazoa > Chordata > Mammalia > Chiroptera > Phyllostomidae > Tonatia > Tonatia bakeri. The sequence continues at coordinate 11,712 of PVIA01007840.1, forward strand.
TACAATTCTTTGTATTTCTGTGGTGTCAGTTGTAATCTCTCCTCTTTCATTTCTGATTGTGTTTATTTGAATCCTTTCTCTTTTTTTCTTGATGATCCTGCTTAAAGACCTGTCAATTTTGTTAATCTTTTCAAAGAACTAGGTCTTGGATTCATTGATCCTTAGAATTGTGCTTTTAGTCTCTATGTCATTTAATTATGCTCTGATCTTGGTTATTTCCTTCCTTCTTCCTGCTCTGGGCTGTCTTTGTTGTTGTTCCTCCAGTTCTTGTAGACATGGGGTTAGATTGTTTGTTTGAAATGTTTCTATCTTTTTTAGGTAGGCCTGTATCGCTATGAAATTCCCTCTCAATACTGCCTTTGCTGTGTCCCATAAGTTTTCAGTTGTTGTGAGTTCATTTTCCTTTGTTTCCAGAAACTTTTTGATTTCTTCCCTTATTTCATTCTTGACCCATTTCATGGTTTAATAGCATGCTACTCATTCTCCATGATTTTGATTGTTTCAGGTTTCTTCCCTTGGGGTTGGTTTCTAGTTTCAGTCCCTTGTGGTCAGAGAAAATGCTTGGCATAATTTCAATTTTCTTGAATTTGTTGAGGCTTGCTTTGTGTCCTATCATGTGGTCTATCTTTGAAAATGTTCCATGTGCATTTGAAAAGAATATGTATTTTGCTTCTTTAGGATGAAGGGCTGTATATACATTAGTTAAGTCCATTTCATCTAGAGCATTGTTCAATGCCTCAATATCTTTGTTGATATTTTGTTTGGAAGATCTGTCCATTTTTGACAGTGGGGTGTTAAAATCCCCTACTATAATTGTGTTGCTGTCAATATCTTTCTTGAAGTCCTCTAAGGTTTTCTTTGTGCATTTGGGTGCTCCTATGTTGGGTGCATATATATTCACAATGTTTATATCTTCTTGGTGGATTCTTTCCTTGAGTACTATGAAGTGATCTTCTGGGTCTCTTTTTATGGTCCCCTTTCTGAAGTCTATTTTGTCTGATATGAGTATTGCTACCCCAGCTTTTTTTTTTTTTTTTTCCTGTCCATTTGCTTGGAAATTTTGTTTCCAGCCCTTCACTTTTAGTCTGTGTAGATCTTTTGACCAAAGGTGGGTCTCTTGTAAGCCACATATGTGTGGGTCATACTTTCTTATCCATTCAGCTATCCTATGTCTTTTGATTGGGGTATTTAATTCATTTACATTTAAGGTTATTACTGATAGGTATTCGTTGCCATTTTCATACCTGTGTTCCTCTCTTTCTCTTTGACTTCCTTTCCTCAAAGCAGGACCTTTAGCATCTCTTGCAGAGCTGATTTGGTGGACTTGTATTCTTTTAGACTTCTTTTGTCTGGGAAGCTTCTTATTTGGCCTTCTATCTTGATTGAGAGCCTTGCTGGGTAAAGTAGCCTTGGCTGCAGGCCTCTGGTTCTCATTACTTGAAATATTTCTTGCCATTCTCTTCTGGCTTGGAGTGTTTCCATTGAAAAGTCAGCTGCTAATCTTATTGGGGCTCCCTTGTATGTTGCTTCCTGTTTCTCCATTGCTGCTTTTAAGATTCTCTCTTTGTCTTAGAATGTTGCCATTTTAATTATGATGTGTCTTGAGATGACCCTCTTTGGGTTCCTCTTGATTGGAACTCTCTGTGCTTCCTGGATTTGTGTGACTTTTTTTCTCATCAAATTAGGGAAGTTTTCCATCATTACTTTTTCAAATAGTTTTTCTATCACTTGCTCTTCTTCTTCTCCTTCTGGTATCTCTATTATACGGATATTATTATGTTTCATATTATCTTGCACTTCTCTTAATCCCTCTTCATTCTTTCTGAGTCTCTTTTCCTTTTCTTGCTCTTTCTGAGTGTTTTCTTCCACTTTGTCCTCTAGCTCGCTGATCCGATCTTCTGCTTCATCAATCCTGCTTTCATTCCTTCTACTGTGTTCTTCAGTTCAGAAATTGTATTCTTCATTTCCTCTTGGCCCTTGTTGATAGTTTCTATTTCCTTTTTCATTTTGATATAGTTTGCAGTGAGTTCATTGTAGCTTCCCTGTAGTTTCTGGAAGCTCATTTTGCGCTCATTGAGCTTCCTGATAATCATTGCTTTGAACTCAATATCTGACAATTGAGTTGCCTCTATTTCATTTAGCATTCTTTCTGAGGCTTCCTCCTTTCTCTTCATTTGGGGATTGTTTCTTTGTCTTCCCCTTTTTTGTGAGACTCTTCTCGTTAGCCTCAGCTTCTTAAACTGATGTGTTCAGCTCCTTGGGTTTATGGTGTGAACTTCTGCAGTAGAATACCAGTGAGTTTCAGTGGTGCAGTTTCCTTGATCTCCTGAGCTCACTGGTCTTGGGCTGTCATTTTAGTTGGCTCTGTGTTTGGGTTTTGATTGTTGTTGGGTCTTTCTATGGTGGTTCCTTCCCTCCAGCTGGTTAAATGAGGGTCACTCTGTCCACCACCTCTTGTATTTTGTTGTGCTGGTGAGGGCAGGTTGTGTTGAAGCTGGTTCTTACTTATGTATAAGGTTTTGAGGATTTTCTCTTGCTCTTGTTCAGTTGTTTGTAGTGGATAGTGTCTCTACTATTTCGTTGTTTTTCCAGATAGGTCCTGGATTGAGGTTTGTGTGGTTCCCTCTCCCTCCTTCACCTTCTTCTGTTGTTATCTGTTAGTCATTCCTTTGTTTTTGGGTTTCCTCTTCCAGTGGGTATCCTGGTGTTCACCACTTCTACCTACTCTTTTTTGTGATCAGTTGGAGGGGGAAGGCAAAATGGTTTAAGACAGCAAGAGAGTATTCTATGATATGATATTTACAGTAGCAGCCAGTAGACAAGAGATAGAAGCTCCTTTGGCTATATATAGTGCTAACCGTGATCTTCCACCCTACTAGCCATGTTTTAGAAAGTATGGAAAGAAGATAAGACTCTTGTTGTGGAAGGAAGGATTGTGCATTGGATCTAGAAAGCAGTGAAGTTGTGGGAGGTCAGATTCTGAGGTAAGGTAAGAGTAAAGGATAGTAAATAGGTGTAGTGTGTGAGAGAATAGGGTTAGCCACTACAGTAATAGAGTTCAGGAAACTGTGAAGTGGGCTAACATCTGGGAGGGGTGGTGTGAAGTATTTACAATTACATGGAACAGCAATTATTTACAATAATATTAGAGTAACAATCATATGACAGAATCTATGAGATCTAGATAACAAGAATAGGGAGTATAGGACCTTGAGTAGTGTGCTAATGGGACACTGGTGAGATGAAGGACAGTAAATTAGCAATACACTATGAAAGAGATATCAGGGGGAACCTGTCAAGTGATACAATACAACCAGCCTAGCAAAGCAGACTATACAGAAGAAGAGGAATACAAAAATACTATTTAAAAAGATGTAAGAATAATGGAAAAATAATAATAATACAAGTATGCAATAACTTGCAGGTTCTCTATAGTAGCAGAGTGAAATTTGTCTCACTATTGCAGCTCTTGTGATTCCCCTTTTTTGGGTTCGACTCTGATCTTTTCACAGTTCCAGGTTTTTTTCTCACTTGTAGGTATTTAAAAAAAAGCAGACAGACGAAGGAAGGAAGAAGACATAAAATTGGAGGAAAGAAAGTAGGAATGAATAAAACAAGAATGCAGGAAAGAGAGGAAAAGGAAATTGAAAGAAGATAAAAATAATAAAAATTAAAAAATTAAGAATTGTTTAAAAAAATAGAATAAAATTAAAAAGCCTCTTGATTTCAAAGTGACCAAACCGGTTTTTCTGGTCTGGCTGGCTACAGCAGGCTGATTGGTAGGGCTTTTTCTCCTCTCCTATCTGCACTCAGTCAGCCGCTGCCACAGTCTGGGGAGCAATCCTGGAACCTCCCCCCACCCCCCAGCCACCCCGTGCCCTGGGTGTGGGAACCAGGCCTTTCCCCAGGGTTACCACTGGGGGCTGGGGTTGGGGTGCGCATGGTCCTCTGCACAAGCACAACCTTCCGTGCAACCTCTGGATCGCTGCCCAGCTGGGTGGCAGGGAGATCCGAGAGATTGCTGTAGAATTCCCCAAACAGTGTCTGTCTTTTCACTCCTTCCTCTTGAAAAATTCCTCCTACTCAAGCCTGCTGCTTCATACCTCGGCCTTGCCTCTCCCACAGCCGAACTCTCCAGTCAGACTGGTGACAGCGGGGGTCAGGGCCCGATGCACGACTCAACCCTGCTGGTGTCCACAGACTCCGATGGTGCTCACAGCCCTTGTGTGTTTGCTAGCAACTGGGTTCCTCCTGGTGCCGCTCAGCTCGGACCTTGTCTCTGTGGGGAGGGAGCCGTTGCCCCGGCGCTCTCCCAAGGACTCTGTGGCAAACCTGGCAGGGGGCACTGGGCCTGGGTCTGCAGCCCCCCGGACCCCAAGCTGATCCCTTGGACCCTACCATCTTGCAGCACTCCTCTCACCACCTGGTTTTTCGGCTCCGCCACAATTCTTGGTCCCTTATTTTCATATATGTTGAGGTATGTTGGTTGCTTGCTCTTTCACTCCGTAGATAGGCCAGGATTTTCTACTATGTGTAGGGGGAATGAAATCTGCTCCCTCCTACCCTGACACCATCTTCCTTCCTCTATCTGTCAAATCCTTTATTGTTTATTGAATATTGACATTAGTTCTGTTTTATATATTTTATTCCTGTACTTATTCAACTCTTAGAATAATTAGCTAATAATTAAATTGCTTTGTTAAAAGGTTTATATTTCAACTTATTTTGTGGTAATTTGTTTATAATTTTCAATGCTTTATGTAACAAATGATGAACCAGTTATTCCAATACTGTTTTTTAAGACATTGCATCATTATTTTTATTTTGTTCAGCTTTATTGAGGTAAAATTGACAAAATTGTATATACGTGAAGTGTAGAAGTGATAATTTGACATGCACATATTTGTTAAATGATTCCAACCAGATTAATAAACACATCCATCACCTCACATAGTATCATGTGTGTATTGAAAATGCTTGAATTCTACTCTGTTAGCAAATTTCAAGTGCACAATGCACTGTTATTAGCCATAGTGACCATGTTGTAAATTAGATCCTCAGAACTTAATCATCTTATCAGTGAAGGCTAGTACCATTTGACCAGTATCTTTGCATCTCTCCCCAAACCCTGGTAGTCGCCATTCTACTCTATGTCTATGAGTTTGATTTTTTTTTCAGAATCTACATAGAATTGAAATCATACAGTACTTGTCTGTTTGACTAATATCACTTAGTATAATGTGAATAGGTTCCTTGACAATCCTCTCAGTTCATTTATGTTGTGCATGGCAGTATTTCCTTCTTTTTATTGATGAATGATATTATATAGATATGATATCTTCTTTATTCATTCCTCTATCAATAAACACAGGTTGCTTCCATGGTTTGGCTATTGTAAATAATGCTGCAATGAACATGAGAGTGAAGATATTTCTTTCAGATACTGATTTCACATTCTTTTTTTTTTAAGATTTTATTTATTTTTAGAGAGGGAAGGGAGAGAGAAAGAGAGAGAGAGAGAAACATCAATGTGCGGTTGCTGGGGGCTGTGGCCTGCAACCCAGGCATGTGCCCTGACTGGGAATCGAACCTGCGATGCTTTGGTTCTCAGCCCGCGCTCAATCCACTGAGCTATGCCAGCCAGGGCGACATTCTTTAGATATATAAATACAGAAGTGGGATTGTTGGGTTACATGGTAGTTTTATTTTAATTTTTTGAAGACCCTCCATGTTGTTTTCCATTGTGGTTGCACCAATTTACAGCCTACCCAACAGGATTCAAGGGTTTCTTTCTCCACACCATTGACAGGAATTATTATCTGTTGTTTATCCTATCAGGTGTAAGGTGATATCTCATTGTAGTTTTGATTTGTATTTCTCTAACAATTAATGATGTTGAGCACCTTTTCAAGTACCTATTGGCCATGCATATGTCTTCTTTGGAAAAAGGTGCATTTAGTCTTGTTGCCCATTTTTCAATCAAGTTATTTGTATTCTTCCTATTGAATTGTATGAATATATATTTTATATCATATATATAAAACATTAATTTGTTATCAAATATATGGCTTGCTAGTAATTTCTCCTATTTTATAGGTTGCCTTTTCATTTTGTTATGGCTTTCTTTTTTGTGCCAAAGGCTTTAGGTTTGATGTGGTTTCAATTGTTGATTACTAATTTTTTGTTTATACTTTTGGTGTCATTTCCAAACTATCGTTGCCAAGACCAAAGTCAAGGAGCTTCTCTATGTTTTTTTCTGGTACTTTTTATGGTATTAGATCTTGTGTTTAAGGCTTGGGATCATTTCAAGTTAATTTTTTGAGAGTTGTCTAATGTGGAAATCCAACTTTATTTTCTGTACTTCTTTTCCCAACACCATTTGTTGAAGAGACCATCCCTTCCCAACTGGGTGTTCTTGGTTCCCTTGCCAAATATTACTTAACTGTGTGTGTGGCATTTTAACTTTGGGCTCTGTATTCTTTTTTGTTGGTATGGTCTATGTGTCTATTTTTATGCCAGTAGCATACTGAATATATACTTATCTTTATCAGCATATTTTATATTTTCATGTTTTGTTGTTACTAATTAGTGTCTTTCTGTTTGGGCTTGAAAACACTCTCTAGAAAATTTCTTGTAAGGCAGGTGTAGAGGTAATGAACTTCCTCAACTGTTTTTTGTCTGAGAAAGCCCTTATTTCTTCTACATTTCTGGAGAACACTTTTGCTGTGTAAAGTATTCTTGATTGACATTTTTCATTCAGCACTTTGAGTATACTTTACCCCTCTCTTCTAGCCTGCAAGGTTTCTGGTGAGAAATCTGCTAGCAGCTTCATAGGAGTTCTCTGGTATGTGGGAAATTTTATTGGCTTGCTTCTGTTAAAATTCTCTTTGATTTTAGACATTTTTAATATAATGCATCTTGGAGATGATATCTTCAGGTTGAATCTTTTAAAGAATTTATGAACTTCATCAACCTGGATTTCCAAATCTCTTTGCAGATTTGGAAAGTATCAGCCATTAATTCATTGTAAGCTTTGGGCCCCTTTTTCCCTCTCTTCTATTTTCTTGGACTGTAATATGCATATATATTTTCACTTGATGTTATATCAAAATTCACAAGAGATTTCTTTTGTATTTTTCATTTTTTTTTTCTTTGTTCTCTTCTAAGTGGATACTTTCAAATGACCTCTCTTCTACATCTGCATTTCATTTTTATGCTTGATAAAGTTTATTGTTGGTACTCACTATTGTGGTTTTTAAAATTTCATCCATTGTATTTTTCAGCATAAGATGTTCTATTTAGTTTTTTTAATGATTTCTATCTCTCTGTCAATCTTCCTGTTTTGTTCATGTTTTGTTTTCCTGATTTTATTGAATTTCCTTTCTGTTTTTTAATAGGTCAGTGAGCTTTCTCAAAACAACTATTTTGAGCTTTAGTCAGGCAAAATGCAGATTTCTATTTTGCTGGGGTCAATTACTAAAAAAGGGTTTTTTTTTATGTTTTGACTACTTCATTTCTCATGTTCCTTAAAGTCTTACATTGCTGCCTTTGCACTTGAAGCAGTCACCTCATCCGTCTTTAGTCATGGACTTCAGGAGAGAAATAACTTCTGTCAGTCCTCTCAGGAATTCCCAAGTTTTCTAAACTTTCTATGAATATGACTGCTCCATGCTTCTTCCCTTTTGTTGGGGGAAATTCTTAAGAATGTATGTCTTCTCTGGAATTTGAAAAATAAAGCCAGGTTCTGACAACTTTTTGTTTGCTTTCCCCAGGATGGAGATAAATGTTCAAGTTTGTGTGCTTTCTCTGAATTGTACTGACTGGTTTTTGCATATGCTCACTAGCTGCCTAAAAATATTTGCACTGTCTGCTCTTGGGAGAACACACAGGGATGTGACCAGGAGGAGGGGGTTTGTGAGTGAGACAAGTGGAGCACATGGGCCAGTCAGGAAGATCCACAGTTGAGACATCCCCAGCGGTTCATGGGCAGAATTCTTTATTGAGACTGCAAAGCAATTCGAATCCATGTTCTTTTGATTATATCTAAGCCCTAGCCACTATTCTCCCCCACCTTTCTTTGCCTTGCAGTTGTGCAGTGCACCTCAGTATTCTGGCTGGGACAAGAAGGAATAAGCCTCTTTGGCATAGCTATGCACAGCTAGGGAAGCTGGGCACTCACTTGCAAACTCATTTTCCTGTGGGCCAAATCACTGGCCGAGAGAACCTCTCCTGGCACTGAGCTGTGCTGCATGTGAAGTGAAACTGTTTCTCTTCCCCTCTGAAATGAGTCAGTCTTGGATATTTTCCCCCCAGCAGTGTGTTGGAACTTCTCCACTGGACTTCAGGACTTTCAGCAGGTATTCTTTCCTGTGTTCAATTGTAAAAATTGTGTCCTTTGGGTTGAATGTGGTAGAAAAGCCCTATCCCACCTTTATGCTGATGTTACTTCTCTAAGGCCTCCTGATACAACTTAATGAATCATTCTTCCCTTACAAAAAATTAAATGGATAATAAATTCTCTCAATTATAAGATTTTTTATTTTTGCTTACTAATGCATGCACTATACTAATATTTTTAAATGGTGAGTCATTGCTCAATGATCGAGTAAACTCTATTAGGAACAGGATATTTTTCTTAATTTAGTTCTATGCAAAACTCACTAATATTTTTCTGAGGCTTGTACTTTGTGGGTGTGTATGTGTGGATTTGTATACATATTATTATTACTATTATTGGTTAGCCATTAGTGTTATATATACAGATACAGCTTATACAGAAGTAAAATGGTTAGCAACACATATTTTTTTGGTTATCTAGAATAATTTAAATAGCATGGGATTTATCAGTTTCTTAATGAATTTATTTAAATCGACCACAAATCCCTCTTGTCTAAATGATTTTCAGAAAGATATTTTGCAAAATACTTTAAAAATATTTTTCATGTTAATTAATTTAATAATTCAATCCCATTAAAATATTATTTATTATCCCCACAGAGCTATGTATATTAAACTCTTATATTTTAACCTGTTCTTCATCTGTGGTAATGTCACATTTCTCTGATCGCTAATGTTGTGTGTTTGCAATTTTTTACTTTTATTTTTCAATCTCACCAGAAGAGGAAACTAATATTGAGCTTTTTAAAAAAAAGTTTCCTCACCTGAGGACATTTTTTTTCATTGCTCTTAGACAGAGAGGAAAGAAGAAAGAGAGAAAAACACTGATGTGAGAGGGAAACATTCATCGGTTGCTTCCCATATGTATCCCAAACTGGGGATCAAACCTACAACCTAGGCATGTGCCCTGACTGGGAGTTGAACCCCCAAACTTTTGGTATACAGGATGACACTCCAACCAACAGAGGTGCACCGGCTAGTGTTATATTGAGCTTTATAATTTTTTTAAAAAACATTAATATTTATTTGTGTCTATATTTTCTGGATGACTTTCAGCTTTGGAAAGCTTATTTTTTTCATGTTTTTCTTACTTCTTGATTTTAATTTTTAAATAATAAAATTGTTTTTATATGAATATGGCTTTGGTGATATCTCACAAGTTTTCAAATATAGTATTCTAATTGCTTTATTATCATTAATTTCTTAATAACTGTGGTTGTAATTTTTATTTCTGCTTTGGCCCACAAGTAATTTTAAAATTTCCTCAATATGTAGCCTTTCAATATAAACTTTCACAATTTTTCATTGTTTTCTTGCATTACTGTCTGTATATGTATTATACAACTTCTGTTGTATGTGATTTAGTGATTTTCTTTTTTGTTTGGGAATCCTAATGTATGATGTATCTTACAAATATACCATGAGCACAGGAAAACATATTATGTTGACATTATAAAGCACTAACATCCTTCTAGCCAATTATCCTAATTTACTACATTATTCATGTCATATATATTAGTGGATACCTAGAAATTTGTCATAGTTACATTCAATGCTTTTAAAAATACAGATTTCCAGGAATCACCATGCCCTCCTAATTCATAGTCTTTAAGGGTTGACTTTGGAAATATTTGTTAAAAGCTTTTTACATGATTCAGTGAAGTTGGGGTTTTATGGTTTGTTTTTGTTTGTTTGTTTTTTCTTCTGCTTCACCTGTGCAAACTTTCCGAGGAGCTGACATAAGGATCCCTCCTAGGGAAAATATCTGGTGAGCAAATGCTTCTTACAGCCTCTCAGCCTCTATGGGGTCACCACTGCAGCTACTGTGCCCCTGGGAGAGCCTAATGCTGTGATAAATAAAAGGAGTTAAGTTGATCTACAAGAGAAATAATACATGGTTAGGGTCTATGGGACTAGAAAAAATTAATCAGATTTAGAGAGCTCTCTAATTGATGGTCATGAGATTCAACATTAGCTTCCAGTAAGAGGGTGCCATTTGAGCAAAGATAAGGGCAAAAGAGTTAATCATATGGACCTTTGAGGAAATTTATAGTGTGGGTACCAGCTTTTAAAGAAAGCCTGGACTGATCTTTTAGGCTGAAAGAACAGGTATGTTTGGGGAACAGGAAAAACCCAGGATGATAGGGCATAGTGAATAAAGATTGTCTGCCAATGAGATAGGGAAGGGTAATGACCAGGGTGATTAAGTGCGACTTGAGGTCATTGTGAGAACTTCACCTTTATGCTGGCATAATGGAAAGTTTAAGCGAAGGGATCATGCGATCTGACTTATTTTAAAATGGATCCTGTTCGTGCACTTAGACTGGATCAAAGTGAGGTGCAAGTAAGGCAGGGAAATCAGTGAGGAGACTTACAGAAATTCAGGAGAGGAGTAAAAGTGACTCTGATTGAGGCTGTAGCAGAAAATTAGATGGTAAATACTCAGATTCTGGGTTTGTTCCCAAAGCATATCTAACAGAGTTTCTGAATGGTGGCTGTGGAGCCAAGAGGAGCTGTTGGAGTTAGTACAGCTCTTTCCATCAAAATGAGCACCTCATGTCTACACTCCTACTTTCCTGTGACTGTGCAACTTGCTTTGACCATGGAAGTAGAAGGGACATGTTTCATGTCTTTCTGGAAGCTTTAAGAACCCATCATGCTGCCTTCTGTTCCTTTTTGCCCACTGTATGACCACAGCATTGTTCTAGAAAGTTGTTACTTGATCAACCTGGGCACAGAGTGGGCATGATGACAATATTGCACAGAGTGCCCAGGGGACCTATGATGGATATTTAACAGCAGGTAGAGGAAATAACCTTTTCTTTTTACACTAGCAATTGTTGCCAGCAATCCCTTGAAATTATATCTAATGAGTTTAAATATTCTAAGATCTGAAAAGATGGGGAAAACAGATTAGCAGAAACTTGTGTTGGTTACTATTGGCTGCATTTGACAAGTGTTACAAAAGGATGAGATTGAAAACAATTTGCTGGTTAGTAAACATAAATGAAAGGGAATGAAACAGGAGTGAGAAAATTTGGAGATTTGTAAGACTGGAATAGGCAACTACTTTTTACTACCTACCAGTATAAAACAAGCTTGAGAATATCTTAAAGCTAAAAAAAAAGCCTTTTGGCAAGGATCAAATCAATGGTAAGCCCCTCATGCCCACTCTTACTCCCTCTGGGTAGATTATGATGGTACTCAGTAATTTAGCAGAAAACGGCTCAGGAAAAAGACGTAGTCTTCCCACAATGCTTAATGAGCTCAGGGCACCTGCATTTAAGTCATGTCTCAAAAAGAACTTTAAGTATGGCTATTATCACAAGGAACTGATTGGAATCAAATAAATTAAAAATTCAAAAGTTTTTGAGACAGTTGTGCTGTCAAAAAGAGCCACTAATCTAAAGTAAAAGAAACTGATTGTTTGAGATTAAAATAACCTTGAGGCCTCAAGGATCAGAAAGTAGTTTGACAAAGCTGCTTAGTCTCCAAAGAGGACATATTCTCTGAAACTCAATTCAGATGTAACTAAAGAGGATAATCTCAAAGGAAGGAGCACCCAGAAGCTGGAAACAAGAGTCCCAGAGAGAGTAAACTGAATGAAATTACTCCATGAAGCAGAATTGAAGACCAATCAATAATTATTCCCTAAAACCAAAGTAAGAGACCTTCCCAACTGCCTGGGATTTCTGAATGGCTTAGATGACCGTGTTTCTTTTTGAACAGGAGTATCTCTTACAGCTTCATCTCTGTATAAACATCATATGTGGGGTACACAGGGAACTTAATAACTTCACTTTTGTGGTTATATATTTCTCAGTCAAGTAGAGCTCTGTTCCCATCTAATACAGAGACTATCTGGTATCACCTCTTCCTATTGTGTGTCACTCGTTTTAATGTATTACTATGGAAAGTTTTCACATACATTTAAAATTAGAAAAAAGTATTAATGAACTCTCATATATCTGCTACCCAGGTCTACAATATTTCTCTTAATACTATGCTTTCTTCTCTTTATTCTCATTCTTCCTGTGTTGCTAGAAAATCTTCCCTAGTAGTATGCAATTCAGTCATCCACAAACTACATTTATTAATGGAACCTGATGCTGGAATAGGAATAGACAAATTAATGGAACAACAACATTCCTAGGAAAAATATATAACCTATATGTGCCTATTATATAATAAAAGTGGCACTTCAAAAATATAAGAGAATTGCTAAATCATTAAATATATCATGTAAAGAAAACAAAGAAAGAACTTTGCAGATTAAACTACATACAAAATGTACAGTTCTTTTGCAAAGTATATGTTAAAGCAAACTAAAAAACTTGCAACCTTGGTATTCTTGGTGACAAGAAATATATGCAGATTTTCACTGCACTTAGTATATAAATAAGAAAATGGGAGTTCCAAGTGTAAAACTATCAAGTTTCATTTATCATGTAAGACAATGTTGCTAATGAAATGATTTTAGATTTTTAGTAAAAAGCTATTTTTACTACTAATGTCTAATATGAGCAGTAGTGTGGAGAAAGAAGTTATCTCGACATGTGGATGGAATGGAAACTGGTACAATATTACTGAAATAAAATTAGTATGTATTAACATTTTAAATGAGGCATCCATTGATTTTAATTATCTTCTAGAAATTTATTTTTCTTTCCTTTCATTCTTTTTTTCTCTCATCCTTCCATCATTTATCCTATCTCTACTTTTTCCTTCTGTTTTCTTTTCTTCTTTCTCAAATTAATTTATTTAGTCAATCTCAATAGGTGGTCTATTCCCTTCATTATCTGTTATCCTCACAGCAACCCTGCAAAACGGTCATTTTTAAAAACCTCACATGAGAGGTTGATTGGAACTACTTCCGGTGCCTTGTGAAGAGCAATGTTAAGAAATCATGCTACATACTCACATCTAGCATAGAGTTAGTTCAATAACCAAATCAGGACAATCAAGGTTATTTGGACAGTCTGAACTGAAAGTATATAGTCAGCTTCAGAAAAAAAGGAACCTCTACTTAATTAGGTGATAGTTATCTGTCTCTTTGAGCTCAGTCAATATCCTTTAAGCTCTCTTCGTGATCAAGTAGGTTTCCCATCCCAGGTGATCAGCTCATAACCAGGTGAGCCCCATTGAGAGAGAGCCTTTCCTCAGACTAGGTAGACAGAGTGTATCAGATAATCAGATATTCAGATATTCTCTTCAATCATGCTATTTCAAAATGACCTATACTAATTAAGTCACTAGATTAGCAAATACTATTTTACATCTCTCAATGAATTTGAGTAACTTGTCCAAGGTCAAATATATTCATTTATCTATCCATTTGTACATAATTACTGGGTTCCTATTATGACCTAGATGTTAGAGAGGGTATTATTAAAGAACTTATACCATTAAAAAACCCTGCTTGTCCCAGTATTTCATCAGAGTAAGTAAATCAATAAAACAAGGACCTTTAAATTCTAGTCTGTCCTGGTTCTCCAAATGTTTTCATTGTTAGAAATCAAGCAGAGCTTCCACCCAACAGACCTCTGTGTTCACAACACAAGACCAATATCTTATTGTATGATGCAAATATTTGATGTTATTTAAAGCATTACATGCTTTGGTAATAGGTGAAAAATATAATAGTCCCACTTTATCCATGGGGCAAATATTCCAAGACTGCCTGGATGCCTGAAGCCATGAATAGAACTGAACTCTATATATGCATATATTATGTTTTCCTTATTAATACATACCTATGATAAAGTTTAATTTATAAACTAGACACAAAAAGATTAATAACAATAATAAATATAACAATTATAACAGCATACTATTCTATGTGAATGTGGTCTCTCAAAATAGCACATTATGCTGTATTCACTCTCCGTGTGATGTTGTGAAATGACACAGCACCTACTTGTTGAGACAAGCAAGGTGAATGACATAGATGTTGTAATGCACTGTTAGGTTGCGCCAGAAAGAGGATCATCCAACCATGACGATGTCAGTGGTTGGATGTCAGGAGCAGAACATGTTGATGGCTGGACATGCTCAAGGCTTGAAGGTTTTAAAAATAATTTCAAAGCACAGTTGACCACAGGTAACTGAAACTGCAGATAAGGGGATTACCACAGAGTGTGTGGTGGGGGGAGGAAGAAGCAGGGGTGGGGAGGCATTGGGCAGAGAAGCAATGAAGCTTTTCCTGGATCCCTCCAGGGAGTTCCCAGTGTTACTTTCTTCACCCTGGAGTTATATCTACACTTTTCACCTGCTCCAACTCCTCATCAGTCACAAAAAAATAAATAAAATTCATGTGTAATTATACTGTATTCAAAAGAAAAGAATTTTACTTAAAAATAAAAAAAGGCTTGTTTTGCTTTATTTCATGCATTCAACTATTATTTAGTTAGGACCTACCATCTGCCAAGGCTCTGAGCTGCTATATTTAGTAGGTTCTCACAAGGAGCTCAAACCCATCATAGCTATTTTCATGCTATTGGAAGAAATTCCTAGTAGTAAGAGTTCTCAAGTTCTCATTCGGAGTGGTGATTTCCCCATATGTAAAAGTGTTTAAGATTGAACTGTATGGACAACTGGAAGTGATGTAGTAGCAAAGGTAAGTGCTTCACATAGGTGGCTAGACCACATTAAACTGTGTAAGATTATACATATATATGTATATATATATGTGTATATATTCATAGGTATATACACACACACACATGAACACTATATAAAGTATATTATATACAGTGTGTGTGTGCATGTGTGTGAATTCTTAGTGAGTAGAAAAGACCAATTTGGAGACATCTTGAATAAGCACTTTTAAAATAGAAATGCCATAATGCCATCGAGGATGTTTCCTCTGCTTATCCAACCATTATCAGTTGATTTATTTAATAAAACAGAAGACCAAGAAAGACTGAAAATACAGCTTCCACTAGAGTGCTCTCATGCTGTGATTGTTGAAGTGATAAGCAATTTGCTTTTAATGCTAGTGCATACCACTTAGCACCATACTTAACTAAAGGACGAAAATCACTCATTTTTCATCCACTTGCTTAACTGACACTGAGTATAATTTGTATAATCTATGTATTGTCACTGAGTTTAAGACAAAGAGCATTTAATAGATCCTGCTTTTAAATTTACAAGCATTTAAAATTTTAATTTCTTTTTTATTTATGTTTTTATTCAACAGAATTTAATGTCAAATAGATAATGTATTTAGGCAATAAGAACAGTAAGTACTAATAAAAATAAAATACTAAAAAGATTTTTTAAGATACAGTTTTCAATTAAAGTCATTTTGTATCATGTATTATCTCTGTATGATGAACATATCCGTGTGGCCCTGGCTGGTATAGCTCAATTGGTTGGAGCATCATTCCGTAACCAAAAGGTTGCAAATTTGACTCCCCATCAGAGCACATAACTAGGTTGTGGGCTTGATCCCACTCTATGCACATACATTCCTCTGGGTGCATATAATTCCCAGTCCAGTATGGATGTATATGGGAGGCAAACAATTGATGCTTCTGTCTCGCATCAGTGTTTCCCTCTTTCCCTTCATCTCTCCCTTCCTCTTTCTCTAAAAGCAATGAAAAAAATGTCCTTGAGTGAGAACTCATTCATATATGTATATATATGAATGGCACAAGTCAACTGCTAACAATTACATAAAACAAAGCTTGCTTTACTAGTATACGCTTAAAAATGATTAGTAGCATTACAAATTATCCTCAATATACTGAGAGAAACTCATAGCTGAATTTGTATATATATATATAATCTCCCAGAAACCTATCTTGATTTTGAAATAATGCTTTGTCTTCTATATAAATATGTGTATATTGCTAAGGGAATATTATATGGAGAACATTATATTTGAGCTCTGTTTTAGTAGATCATCTATTTACAAAAACCACACATCACTCCTTCCCTGTGGATTAATTTTTTGCAGTTCATAAATGGCCACAGAAATAAGGGGAATTATCATAAAAATAAAAAGTTTCTTTTTTTCTTTGCTTAATCCCTTCACCTTTTTCACCCAGACCCCCAACCTCCCTTCCCTCTGATAGCTGTCAGTCTGTTCTCCATATCTATGAGTTTGTTTCTATTTTGTTTGTTAGTTTATTTTGTTCATTAGATTCAATATATAAGTGAAATCACATGGTGCTTGTCTTTCTCTGGTCTATTTCACTTAGCATAGTACTCTGCAGATCTATCCATGTCATTGCAAATGATGAGAGTTCCTTCTGTTTTGTAGCTGAGTAGTATTCCATTCTGTAAACATATCACAGTTTTTTATCCACATATGTACTGATGAGCACTTGGGCTGCTTCCAAATCTCAGACAACAGTATGGTGATTACCAGAGGGAAAGGAGAGCCAAGGGAGATAGAAGAGGGTAAAGATGGATAAATGGTCATGGAAGGAGACTTGATTTGGCATGGTGTACACACAAAACAATATACAGATGACGTATTATAGAATTGTACACCAGAAACCTATATAATTTTATTAACTGAGGTCACTTCAATAAAGTCAGTACACATTTTTTAAATATGTTAAGTCAGTTACCTATAAATGTAATCAAATTTAAAAAATAATGGTTTGATTAAATAATTAAAAGATCTTTTTCTTTATTTCTTTAGTTATTTTTCTATTAAGAAACTAATCATACATGTGCACCCAAAAATCTAAATTAAATCAGTTATTTCAATCCCAGTGCAAATGTGATGTTTACTTCAAAGGCAAGACATTACCACAATTTCATTTTAACATTGGGGTGAGTTATAGAACTGAGTAATCTTTTTCAACATGTTAGTAAATCTCTACCCACCACACACCTGTATATATCTAATGTTTTTGAAGTGTTAAAGTAACTTATTTGCTGAATCTATCATTGATACTTAATGCTCAGTAAGCTTGGTCTGATAGCAAGGAAAATAAATATAAAACAACAAGAGCAACAAAAAACTCTACAGACTTGCATTTTAAAATATTGAACAACTCATGTTTCACAATAGTGTAGTGGGGGGAATCCTAGGATTAAAAAATATGTCTTAGCCATCTTTCAGGCACCAGAAAATATTGCTTTTCTTAATTACACTCAACCTTTGACTGGGGGGCCACCAATTCCTAAAGAAAACACACAAAAAAGAAAAGTATGAATCGATTGCTGATCTCTATATTGTTCATTCAATTCACTGTCATATAGCACATTGAATATAAAGTTAAGCAAAACTTGGATTATCAGTTTATTCTTTAATTCAACAAAAATTTATTGAGCATTTATTAGTTCAAAATATGGTACTAAAGGACAGGAGAGAGGAACAGTAAAAAAAGCCGGCCATAACTCCTGCTCTCACGGAGCTTAGATTTTAGTGAGGGAAGAAAATAAAAGTGGCTGACCAACAAAATGGGTAGGTACTTTTATTAGTTCAGTTAATCACATGTCAGCTCAGTAAAAATATTCCCATATCACTATTCAGCTTATTTTGATATATCAATTTGAACTAATAATTTAATGAAATACAGCTTAAGATGCAGAAATCTACTTATATGTATACATGGTTTCCTTCTCAGTATATTTAATGCTGATAGAGGTCTACCATAGAATTTGTTTTACTATATCTGATCCCACTTATTTTTGGGAGAAGAGCTTCTTTATTCTGCAAATAAGAACACAATAAAAACCTGGCCTTAATATGCACTCCTTTCTCCTTCACATCATCTTTCCCACAGTAAATATTTCTTGAGCCCATGAATAGTGCCAAGCTCTGAGATTTGTTAATAGGAAGACACATTTGAAAAATTCCTTGCATAGGTCACACATGCTTTACTGAGGAAAGCAAAACCATGGAACTAGAATACAAATGTATGAAGTGAAAGTGGAGGTAAGTTCTTTGTGCTCAGAGCTATGAGTAATTATATTTGCAAAAGGGGATGTGTGGAAGGAAAGAGGTCAGTGACAGTGACAGTCAAGGATGGTTCAGAAGGAAGAGTCTGGTTGCATAAGGTCTAATAGGCATAATAGACTCTTAAAATATGTTCAAAATATTTATTAGTTTCTGTAAAGTTGAGGTCTGTTGACAGATATTAATATATATTGATCTGCCTTCATTAATAGCCATAGAGGATAAATGATATGGACATTAATACATATGCTAATTTCTGCCAATGAAAGGAATACCTAGAGTCAGTCATTCTTAATGCAAATGTTTTATGTTAGACAGAATATATCATAATAATTGTACAATGACTAAACCTGGGAATTGAAAAATCACCAGAATCACATGAATTCTCATGTTTCCTAATTATAGTTACCAATTTGACCCGTCTAATAAAAATTGTTTTCTATTTGACAGAAGTGGCTAAAATGCCTGCTAATCTTTCTTAAACATGCAGAAGAGTAGAGGGCCTGGTATCCACTGTTTGTATTGCTCTATAATTAGGACAAAGGATGATGTAAGATTTATTATGACCCATTAAACTTCTGAGGTTCATTGCCCATTTGTGGTCATAAGTCCCATGCCAAACTTTCAGGTGAAAGAGAGGAAAACAAGAGAGTAAAGAGAAAAAATGGATAATATAAGAACTGGAAAGGGCAGTGTGCTACTTTGATCCCTTTAAAAGAGCTGAGGTATATCGAAACAGTCCAAATCTGAGTCAGACAGTTTAGGGTTGGTTGTTATCTTAGAATGTAAAATATATGCTTTGAAAAACAACTCATTTAGGTGACTTCATTTCCTCGTTATATATTTATTTTATTTTTTGAAGTTGCTTCTAAGAAAAAAAATGTGAAAATCCCCAGCTAAATGGAGAAGGGATTTATTTAGATTTGGTTATATTGTCTTTTAGCCATTCTCCTTATTCCTCCCAAGTAAAAGAGTACTACTATAAAACAATGTGAAAAATGGTATTTTATCTCTCTTCAAATTCCACATTAGCCAAGCAGCTCTTTCTAAACTAACAAAGATTAGCAAGATTTTATTCTGTCTGAAAATATATTTAGGATAACAATGACTTCTAGCTATTGTTTCCAATACATACAGCAATCGGTGGGGAAAATTCACCTTTTAATTTTAGTGGATTTTTTTCATGTCTCTCCATGGAGTATCAAAAGCGTCTTCCATTGTGCTGTCCATTTCATTTATATGCTCCTGAATAGCTGTGACCACTTCACTGGGGATAAACTTTAAGTTGCTGATAACGCCAAACACCTGAAAAGTGGTGATACAACAGCGCATTATCTTACCATGTTTCAAGGAAATAGGTAGAGTGAATAAAAGTTGTGAATTTATTTATATTTTTCCCCTGAAAAAAAATACAGCTTAAAAATCCTCTGAAATGTCATATTATTAACATAATTTTACAATTTAACAGAAGCTGACAATTTAGGTTGTGTGGCTTGGTTCCATTTTTTTTAACTTCTTTTTAACTTATTTAACTCATTTTTATGCTCTAATTACAACTGACTTACAACATTATATTGATTTTAGGTGTATACTCCAGTGATTAGATGCTATATAACTTACTAAATGATCATCCCAACAAAGCTCATACCCATCAGACACCATACACTGTTAATAGAACATCATTGACTATGTTCCATAGGCTATATTCCACATCCCTGTGACTATTCTGTAACAACCAATTTGTACTTCTTAATCCTTTCACCTTTTTCACCCATTTCCACAACCCTCCTCCCATTGAACAACCATCAAAATGTTCTCGGTCTATGAGTTTGTTTCTGTTCTGCTTGTTCATTTATTTTGTTTTGAAGATTCAATTATTGATATATATGTATTTAATGTATTTATTGCAATTTTATTGTTCATATTTTGATCTTTTATTTTCTTCTTAAAGAAGACCCTTAAACATTTTATGTGATAATGGTTTGGTGATGATGAAATCCTTTAGTTTTTTTCTTGTCTGGGAAGTTCTTTATCTGTCCTTCAATTCTATATGATATCTTCATTGAGTAGAGTAATCTTAGTCGTAGGTCCCTGCTTTTAATCACTTTGAATATTTCTTGCCAATTCCTCTGGCCTACAAAGTTTCTGTTAAGAAATCTGCTGACAGTCTTATGGGAGCTCCCTTGCACGTAACTAACTGCTTTTGTCTTGCTGCTTTTAAGATTCTCTCTTTGTTTTTAATACTTTGCATTTTAATCATGATGTATCTTAGTTTGACCTTTTGGGGTTCATCTTGTTTGGTATTCTCTGTGCTTCCTGTACTTGTATGTCTACTTGCTTCATTAGGTTAGGGAAATTTTCTGTCATTATTTTTTCAATTAGGTTTTCAATTTCTTGCTCATTCTCTTCCCCTTCTTGCACCCCATGATGTGAACATTGGTAACTTTGAAGTTGTCCCAGAGGCTCCTTACACTATCCTCACTTTTTTGGATTATACTATCTTTTTGCTAGTCTGATTGGATGTTGGGGTTTTTTGTTGTTGTTGTTGTTTTTGCTTTGTTATATTCTAAATTGCTGATTTGATTCTTGGCTTCACCTACTCTACTGTTGATTCCCTGTAAATTATTCTTCATTTAAGTTAGTGTATCCTTCATTTCTGACTGGTTCTCTTTTATGACTTTCATGTCCTATGTTGAAGTTTTCTCTAAGTTTGTCTACTCTTCCCCTAACTTCTTTGTGCATCTTTATTAGCAATGTTTTGAAATTTGCTTGTCTCCATTTTGTTTCTTTTTCTGGAATTTTGTTCTTCTCTTTCATTTGGAACATGTTTCTTTGTCTCCTCACTTGACTGCCTCCTTGTGTTTGTTAGTATGCATTAGGTAAATCTGCGACACCTCTCAGGCTTAATAGAGTGGCCTTTTGTAGTAGGTGTTCTGTAATGTTCCATGGCAAAGCTTCCCCATTCACCTGAGCTAGGCACTTATGATTTTGATATGGTTGTGGGAAGATGCTAGTACTGCATTTACCTACATAGCCACCTGGACCAGAAGCCTGGTTTTATTTCTGACTTTTGCAATAATTCTATCACACATAAAATATAATTAAACTTTGTATAATATTTGCTAATATATAGAACATAGGGTCTTTAGCAATTATGACACATTTGAAAAGCGAATTATCCTAACCTATAAAACCCCCAAAAAATCCAAAACCAAACATAGCACTAAGATTTCTTTTTAGCCTTAAATAACATTTGTGTGATGAACTGAATAGAAATTAAAAAAAAAAAGCTGAGGGAAAACACAGGACAACATTCCTTTTAGTAGGAACTCATTGTCCCTAGAGAAGCTCTTTGTATACACAAGACTAATTATCTCTGAGCACAACTAGCAATTATGCCAACATTCTGTTTCACTTGTCACACACAGTTTGGGTTTATTCCTGGGATGTTTATAATAATCATCAATTTCACTGACTTCATATGTCTTTTCTACATCTTGAAGGTATCTAACATTCCCAAGAATTTTGCTGAAGAGTTGTTTTCCACAGAACTCATTGCCTCTTGAACCAAAGGCTATTGTGATGAGAAAGGCAGGGAGCCACGTCTACAACTAAACTGGCAAATTTAATGCGTTTCTCTGGATAATAGAGGATATCTGCTTAGCAAGACAAGCTTTTCTTTTGGTTACAGAAGCCATTTTCTCTTTCTATCGCTACTTTTCCAGCTCCTACCAGGGCTGTAAATCATGTAGCTAGAAAATCAGAAAGCCTTTCTCTAGGGGTAGGCAAATGACAAAAAGGTACAGACTCAGATACTAAGGAAAGAAAATGCCCTTCCAAGATACCAAGTACTAGAAATAATAAAGCCTGGAGCTATGCTACCTTTTGAAAAAACATACCCAAGAAGCCAACATAGATAAAAACAGGAGAGAGAGAGAGAGAGATTCCTTGAACTGAATTCAGCCATTTTTTCAAAATATTTATTCTAACATGAGTTAATAGATACCTTTTGTGATTACATAAGAATAGATATAAAAATAGCTATAAAAGGTATAAAATAGGTATGAAAATTTATATTTTGTATACCTTTTTTGTACTTCTTTGTATGTGATATTTTAAAATTTATTGTGAAACATTCTGTGTCATAAAAGCATTTATTTAGATAACATCTTTTCCTTCTTATTGAGAATATCTAAAAATGGAAGTCAGAAACACAGCTCTCAAGCTTTGTTCATGCTTCTTGAGATACCTTTCCTGTTTAGATCCTCACATGGTGAATTATGCAATTGTTCTCAGAATTTCTGAAATGTACATTCTTAATATCAAATTTGGTAACACTCAGACTTCAACAGAATCAGGAATTCCAAAATGACAAGATCATTACCTGCTAAGTGTTCTGTCATTTACAATCCTCCTTTTTGGTTGAGAATTAGATCCAGAGTAACAACTTCAGTCACCACTTCATCTTCTAAGAAATGAGGTATTAGGATATCTCCATACTGTGCAGTAGTATGTTTTTTATTAAGAGAAGTTCCTCAAAGAGTCCATAGTGTGTGGGTAGAGAAGGGACATGGGAGTAGGAGCAGTAATGCTTGGTGGAGATTTGAGGAAAATCCCACTATTATTTGGACTAATTACCCAGAAGCATTTCTCTACCCTGCTGTACAACAGCAGGGCCATGGACCAACAGCATGTAGCTTCTGAGTCACACTGATTCTTCTAATTTGTTCCTACAATTTTAACTATTCCTCCTGTCCTCATCACAGCTGCTACCATAAAGCAGCAAAATGTACTTCTGTAACATAATTGGTATGCATGTGTGAATATACATCAAATTGACAAATATAGTTTTCCCTGAGAGGTGTGGGGAAGAGGAAATAAAATATAACTAATCTTAATTATAGTTGCTAAAGAAGCTTATTTGTTATCACTTCTGAGTTAACTGTTGTGCAAGACAGTTAACCTTTTAATTACTATGTGATTACAAAGTGATATTAGAACACTATTATCTTTATCAGTCTGTATAGTCACTCATTTCAAATGATTTGTGTTCTAAAAATAAACAAATAATATTATAACTATTTTATTTTGGGTGTTGCATCAATTACTGGGAAGAAATGTTGCTAAAAATAAATATTACCAATAACTAAGATCTCATGACATACTTGTATTTAAATGTGCCACATAAATGTACACAAAAACAACCTAGTCATGTAGAATTTTGTAAAGATAGAAAATAACAGTGACCTTGGTATTTCATATTTTAAGCACAACACTAGCTTATTAAGTTATAGACAACATAATCAGTGTGGCTATAGGCAAAAAGACTATCAAAATGTTAGGGTGACATTTCCATTCGTTGGAGTTGTGACTATATATATCTGTTCATCTTTTTTGGAGGGCAATTTGGAGATTATCCTCCTTAGCATATTTATCATTGTAAAATTATAAATATCACATAAGTATATAACAAATACACATATACATATTTATCCTTTTCAATTCTCACATCCTTCGACTGAGTAATTTCACTGCCAGAATCTAGCTTCTAGAAATAACCAGGATCTTCTATGAAAACGGCCAAGAAAGAAACTCTAAATTCTATCCTTTTATAAAAGCAACAGAAAAATGGGCAAAACCTCTCGTAATCAAATTTTCTGGAGGAAAACTAGTTCTGCAGACTATGTGAAAGAGGCTAAAGCCATCTAGGACTTGACTAGCTGCTCGGGGCTCCATCCCCTGTGTTAGATATTTATGCTTTTGAACAAGTGGAGTGGAAGCCTGGAATATCTCCATGGCACTGGAAAGGGTCATGACTTCTGCAGAGGCAGACAAGGAGCCTTCAGACCATGTGGCATCAGTAATCAATAGTGATGCCCACCACCACGATGACAACCATGCACCTGAGTTTCTTCTGTCTTGTGCTTGAAGTAGGCCTGGCTCTCTTTTGTGTAAAGAAGTCTTTGGATTTCTTAGAAATTGCATGGCTAAAACAGGCCTTAAGAAAGAGACAGTGTATTATCTGCTAATAAGGGTACATATATCCTCAAGCATCTAACTGGAATAATAAAGTTGATTTTATTTACAGTGTAGCTGGTGAAATGGGTCATATCCAGCTGCCAAATGCAGATTGATAAAGCTTCAGTGAGAGGACATTATGAATAAGGTAAGAAGGATAAAGAGAAGGAATAATAAATTAGTTTAGCATTCCAGATAAGTTTTATTTTGCCCACTTAACAAAGGATTCATGTATGTATAACACTGATGCACTGACCGCAGAAATCCAGTGATATTTGAAGCTTAGTTAAACCCATCACAGCTCTGTGATGAAATGGAATTTTCCCCCAATGGAATTCAGATTCTATACACAAAGTACTCGATTACAACTGTAAATTTCAAAAATAGAACTAGAAATAATGACACTGTCTAAGTAATAGTTGAATCTATGTTATTTTAGAGAAAGAATGTTTTGCATTGAAAAAAGTATAGCACAAATGTTCATTTCCTCAGTCAGTTCATTCACAACTGACATTAGTGACTTTGTGATGTCAGCATGTTGGTGGTGGTGGCCCTGTTGGTCATCACAGCTGCAGAATTATAAGTCACTGCAGACAGTCTTTTAATATTTTGCAAAAGTATACCTTACTTGGTTGTAAAATATTCAATGTTCTTAAGATTAAATACCTGAATATTGTTTCTGAAGGAGCAGCTGTCACCTTAAATCTAAATTCTAGTTTGTTTACTGACTGTATTTTATATCCTTTAGAAAATGACACAAAATGGCAATAAAATCATTGTAAGTATTCTACAGGGGAATATAAATGCCCTTTGGTTACAGTGTACATATATTTATACATAATTCTAGTTTATTTCTCTAGAATTATGTTAAATATGTAAAAAGCCTTTTCTTATAAAGGTAAAAATGCTAGATGTTTCCTTGTTGAAATTTAGCATTAGTGTCAAGATTTCTTCACAAAATAAGCCACTGCTACTTCTTCATTCTTTTTAAGTGTCATTCAGGATGCAATATGTAATTTGGGACATAAACTTACATGATTTTATGTCAGTGCTTTAGAAAATGTGAAATTAAAAATAATTCATAGGATACAAGTATGCAAAAATGACTGACATTAAGCAACTGGTTTTTACACTGTTTGATCACATTATCATTCAATAATTTTGGGAGGTAATTATGGAGCAATTTGTTTCATAAGCTAAAAAATAAAAGCTAATACTCCTATATCTATGGTTCTCACAGAGAATAAATCAATACATTAGTAGATAGTTTTTAGATTAATATTGACACAATTATAAAAACTTCCTAAATCTCTTCATGACAGTTCTGTATATAAATGTAAAGAAAATAATTATGGTAAGAATTTTGTTGCTTGTTTTTTCACAAGTGAATTGTCTTTGACTTTTTAAAAAAAACAGCCTTAGCCTCGTCAAATGGAGTCAAGATAAAAATCAGTGATTAGTAGTATCACGGCATATTCTAAAAGTGTTCATCTCAAGCATTGCATTTTGAATGCATGACTTTAAAATATACTTATGATGCAAAAACTGAAAAACATTCCAACTTCATAATAACAAAATTAATAAGTAAGGAGAACCATAAAGATATTTTCCCACTTATTTATTTTATTTTTATTGTTGTTTGAATACAGTTGTCTCTATGATCACCTTTCAAGATACAGTTTCCAAAATCCAACCCAATAAAAGATAAAAATATACAGAATGAAAGTGGGCATAATTTTATGGAAGGTAAAACATTTAATCTTACTAACAGTGCAATAAAGATTTAATTCTTCTACAATGCGTTACTTCTATAGATGTTAGACATTTAACCCTCTGTTTTAGTTTGCATGTCAAGGCTTTAGTTTTATAGACTGCTGTTTTACACTTAACATGCCTTTTAAAACATGCTCTATGGCTTACAATCCCAATAACTTTTTTCTCCAATATAGCAAATATGTCTTATTTCTGGTAAATATATGATTATAATACTAGAACAAATATTTTCAATGGTTTTTGTAAGTTCTAATCATTTGGAGAGTCAAAAGGAATCTAAGATGCTGAGCATTATTAAGTATTTTCAAATATATATATTTGATTATTCTTTTACTTATACACACATATAAAATATGTGGTCTATGAAAAAGGATAATTGCTAATAAATGATTGTCTCAAATTATGAGTACAAATGAAGCTCAGAGACACTTAATATTTTATAATATTGAACAAGACCAGTATTTTAAAATAGACCTATAGAATTTCTAACATGTTTCTGAAAATCATATCTCAGTATACAATAAATAGACTCAAACAGTTCTTCATGATTTTCAGAGGAAACTGAGCATAGTTATACTAAAATTAACATGTTCACTAACAGTTAATTTTGACCTTATGATTAAAATAGTTTTTCCTGAAAATGTATGAAGGCTTTTTTATTTATTTCTAAATTATGATGTACTAATTTTTAAAAACTGTGTTATTTTTCCTCTTATAGTTTACCCATAATATATATATATATATATATGATAAATCAAGCTTGAGGAGAGAATTACATAAATAACTTTTTTGAAAGATAAACCATTTCATGGCCAGTTACATTGACCATTTATTATGGACAAATAAATAACTTATTTTAACACATACATATAGGTACAATAATTTCTTCAAGTAATTTTTAAAGAGAGATAAATTTTATATATATTTAAATTATTACTAGTAAGTGTGCCTAAGTCTCTTCATGACGGGAAATGTCTTAAAGTGATACTATTCTGATAATTAAATTCATCTTTGCTTTTGCATTCTGTTTTTTAAAGATATTGCTACTAATAGGATGTACATTTTAGACATAATGAAATGATGACCCTACACAGTTCACTAAAATGGCTAATCGTTCTTAGTGAAAGGAAAAGTGTATCAAGAACTTACCTTTAATAATCAATAAAAATGTCAACTGTTAAGCTTGAATTTGAAAACCAGAAATAAAGACATTATTGTACTTGATATTTCAGTAACATTTTATGCAAAGCGATAACTATTGTTATTATTACTTCATTTTAATGTATATTTCCAATATTTTCACATAAGCAAAAGAGCCCAGAGGACTTGCTGCATCTTTTTCTGCAGGTGGTGTGCCCAAAACGTAAAGTATTCTAAATTTGGGAAATGAAAACATGACTTTCTTTCACTTGCAAACATGAATGAATTTTGCTATTTTCTTTGGATTAGCCTAGAACTATGTGCAATGAGAAACACAAGGATGTTTTTGCTCTTTCTCATTTACAATGACTTTCAACAAAATAAATAATTGGACAAAAAAATTTTCCCCCTGAAAATGTAAGCAAGCTATCATCAATAATTCATATATATTTAATAAATATTTTCTATGGAATCCAATTTTATCTATTCTAATTTTTCTGTATTTACCTATTGATTTATCGTTCTTGCTTTTTGTGTATTTCTCTCTAACACACACACACACACATACACACACACCTCTCAAACAGGTCATTGTAGAAGATAGATACAGGAATTTCCAAATACACTATTCTTTCCTGAAAGATATAAAATAGAAGAGTTAACGATGAAAATTTGCAGCTATTTGTATGAAGTTTGCCCTGCAGTTCATTGACTCAAGGACAAAATATGATCTCCCCGTCTCCATGTACTCAAAGCTTCATGCAGTCAGTTTCACCTGCTGGCTTCTCATTGAGGGTAAAACGGTGAGTACAGTCTTCCTACAACTGCTCCTGGCAGTTTATGGTCACTCGGATCCATGAGCAGAAGAGAAATCCAGAGCTGAGTAAAACCCATCTAATAATAAAATCATGTTTCCATTTTTCGTTTTTACCTTTCTTCTCCTGCTGCTTTCTATCAGCAGTGCACTTAACAACCACTAATTGGTTAATCTGTTATTTAGGCAAATTTTAATATTCTCATTTTGCAGACAAGGAATGAGGCTTCCTGCTGTGTATCTCCTGGCTCTGGGTAAGGAGCTCTTCAGATGGGAGATTCAAAGTAGGTGAGCCCGTCCTCCTGAGGCCCAGAGACTTGCCTGAAGCCGCGCAGCAGGGCCTCGCAGAGCCTCTGTTAGATCGCTGAGTTCCTGACTCCCACTTCTCCGCTCAGACCACCAGGCGACACTGCCTCTAATGACAAAAAACCCTTTTCCCATTCCACCCAACTAATACTCCAAGGACTTTCTTAATTGCGAAGGATACCCAGGGATTGAGAAGCTTATTTGTGACTTGATGAATCTGCTCTAGTCTTGCCTGGGTTTCTAGGTTTTGTAGCACTAAAAACTTTAGAGTAACTTTGTACTTCCAAAAAAAAAAAAACCCTCAAGATATTCCTCCTTACTGAACAGAAACAAAGCATTGCTCTGCTAAGAAACTGTGTAATTGCTGACCTCAGAGAAGCTGATATAAATAGAACTAGAAAGAGGGGCTCACCACTTGATTGACCAATGACCATTTCTGACACATGTGGGGATTTTATTTTTAAAGGCAAAATATGTAGAACTCTGTAAGAGCCTGTTCACCTTGGGTCACAGATCTGGATGTAAAAACATGATGAACACAAATCCATAGGGAAGATTGTTTGTAATATAACTTCTATTTCAGACTCATAAAATCTGACCTCTTCAGTGCAGAAACCATTGTACTCTAAAAGCATGGCTTTCCACAATAATAAAAACTTGAACATAATTTGCTGAAATTCAGACTACTAAAGTCTTATTGAGAAAAATAAAAAGTTAATATATGACCTATATTTCATATTAAAATAAGGAGAGGTTTAGAAATCACTCTCATCACAAGTCGAGCTGTGTTAAATGCAAAAGGAACTTAGATAACTAGATACCCTATTTAATTAAAACCCACCATAAAACCTCTGAGACTAGAGTTCAATTTAAAAGAGTAAATCAAAATTTTATTCATTTTCTTTCATATTTCTTGCCATATGTAATTTGTAAATAAATTAGACCCAGACACAGCTGTCTGTTCCCCCCATATCAGAATATTTAATCAAAATGTGGCATGGCCCTTACAGGTAATTCTAGGTGGGTCTGAGTCATTTCCTAGGTTTA
This sequence comes from Tonatia bakeri, assembly GCA_004024845.1. Taxonomy (NCBI): domain Eukaryota; kingdom Metazoa; phylum Chordata; class Mammalia; order Chiroptera; family Phyllostomidae; genus Tonatia; species Tonatia bakeri. The sequence continues at coordinate 41,129 of PVIA01007840.1, forward strand.
GGTTCCCTCAATTCACATTATGTGGACATATGTGACAAGTATATCAAGGTGCCTAATTACCAATCATATAGTGCACTTCATCATTCAGAAATTCAATGCATTTAATAGATTTCCTTGAGCATCAATAATGCGCCTAATACAGACATAAGGAATTCAAGGGTAGAAGTCAATTTTAATCCAAGTAGTTGACTACTTATAAACCATAATTTTAAAAATCTAATAGATGTTTTATAATCCAGAAAATATAACCTACCTAGGTGCTAATATTTGAAATTTCTTTCCAATGCTACATCTTTGGGAAAGATAATACATGAATTTCATTTCTCACTAAGCCTGCAAAAGACCATTCTCAAATCCCTTCCAATTTCAGGTTTTATAGCTTGAAAAACCAATAAATAGGTCTGGCAGTACCTGTTAGGGGTCAGGAGAGGTATAAAAGAAAGTCGGAAGATTGTTGAATGGCCAGACAGGTGGCTGAAAGAAAATCTGCCTAATCTTTAATACGCTCTGGTATTCCCTTATGGTTCCTGCCCTCTAGGAGACACAATTCAATGCTGGGAACAGGTTTAGAAAGGATAAGGGATAAAATTTAGTGCCTGTGATAAGTGTTAGAGAAGGTGCAAAGGGGTAAGTCAGTTCAAAATGGATTTCATAGAGCGGAAAGCAGGCCACATAAGTATGAGAAAATAAATGGGCAGAGTTTAGACTACAGGCTCACAAGTGAGCAGGACCCAGTGTGTTAATTGGGACCTGAAAGGAGAGGAAAGCTGCTTTGGTGCCAGTTGTGCAGAGGCTCTGAAGTGCCCAGCTGCACCTCCACCATTACTGAAAACAAGCAATGAAAGTCAGATGCGTCGATAATACCTACTGCCCCACTACTCACCCCTTCCAGAGGTGAGTTTACTTTATTTTTAGTACAATGTTAATATTAGTACTTGGGAAAAGGTTTACAAGTTAAATAAATCTGTGCATGGTTCATATTCGTTTATAATCTTTATTGCACTCTTTTTAAAAAGCTGAAAGTACGTTGCAGATGTTATCTCATTAATCTGTTCCAAATCCCTGTAAAACAGGTAGCATAAATATTCGTAACCCAGTTTTTCAGATAGGGATGTAGGCAGAGTTGGAAATGACTAAGCCAAGGTTCTGAAGCAGACGCTTGAGTGACTGATTTAAAAGACCCTGTTGATTGTTCTGCTCACGAGAACAGGCCATCCTACACCCAGGTTTCCCACTCAGGCCCCACTGCCTGGGAGCTACAAAATATTTTATAGCAGAATGGCAGACATCCCTGGCTTCCTGACTTCTTGAATTATTTGAGCACATGGTAGGTACACATATTTAAGCACATGCAAATTTAAAACAAAATAAGTGATAGCAGTTTTGTCCCGCAAGGAAGTTTCTAAAGCAAATGTTGCAGAAGTCTGGAAAGGGTTATATGCAGAAGTACCAACAGCAGCCTTAACCCAAGCCCCCAGAGAAGTACATCAGATAAAGCCATAATCTGCCTGCCTGCTGTTTCACTACAATATCTTCAATCCCCTCTTACATCTTACCTCAGCATGTAAGAGAGGTGGACTGATTGGACCTTTGCAAGCATATCTGTGTTTTTCTGCATAAAAGCATGTGAATTACCCAATTACTGAAACACTGTTTTGAACTGATACAATACAAAGAATCGCCCTAGCTGCAAGACTGATTATGAAACAGAAATTTCTTTCAAAGTTATATTCAAAAAGGGATTTTTTATGAAGACACTTTTATCAACTTCATAACAAAAACAACAATGGCTGAAGCTAATAGGGAAAATGTAATGGGAACAAAAATACTTTTATTCAGCAAGTTCTTGCCAACTAATATTGTGCCACTATTAAGTGATTTACATGCCAGCAAGACCATGGAACCCTGATATATATCTGAATTTTCTTCCTCTACCCTTAATTTCCATCCAATAGTAGGGAATAACAACAATCTTTCAGCCTCCATGATTCAGCAACACTGATGCTAATAGGATCAAGTCTCTGATTTTGACACTCCTTGTAGTTTGGATTCTGAGAATATGATGCAATGTGAGAGTTGTTTTTTTTTTTTTCCCCAATCAGTCACTTCTCCTAAACACTCTGACAATTTAGGAGGAAACATTACTTCAAGATCTTTGTCAAATACTACTTTAAAAAGCTTTTAAATATTTAGGGATGGGGCTTTTCTTCATTTTTTAAAGATTTGTCTTATAAAAAAATGAAAGGGAAAGCCACTATCTCACTTATTTTGTGTGACATTGCATTTGCAAAGGGCTGTGCACTTTGCTGAGGCATTGAAGTGTCCATGACCTCAGAGCACCCCTTTATATTAACATGCTGATGTTCACAAATGCTAACTGAGTCAAAGTTATCACAGGCTAAATCCTCAATTATTTCACTTGATTTGTTTCCTGCCTCTCATATAGCTGTGTTCAGAAACATTGTTTTTTTCTTATGCCATAGCTTTGTGTCTTACGAAACACTAAAACACATCTTCAAGGCCACTATGGTATTAGAAACATTAATTACAATATGTTTTCCAAGTAATTTAAAACCTTGAAAGTGAAGTATAAACACATACACATACCCACATACGTTTGCACACTACAACATACACAGCATTGGAGTTAAATATTTTCATAGATACATACCTCAATAATAGCCCCATCAGGGAGTCTGAGAAAATGGCGGTATAGCTCTTGGAACCCACTGGGATAAACGGTGTATATAGATATGTGAGAAGTAATGTCTCCTGGACCATGTGCAAGCACAGAAACTTCATTCAGATGTTGAAGGTCACAGCTGGAGATGCTGGACTTGACACCGTGGCTTTTCCAGATATAATCATACACTGCCACCTAGTGAGACACAAGTGCCCCCCCCAGCCCCCCAGCCCCAGAAAAGAAGAGAAAAAAATTAATTAACTTCTGGCAAGAGCATAACCAATTTTAAATGATTTTACAATAAATCTGAATATCTCTGCCATCTGCAGTGTCTGCACTCCATTCCATGCATATTTTTATGACATCTATCTAAATAGTGAAGATAGAGAAATCCCTGGTGTGTGTTCCATAAAGTTAATTCTACACAGATGAATCTGTAATTGGTTCCCATATTAACCCAAAGTAGGAAGATCAAGCAGACTGCGACAATGACAGTGTTGATTAAAATAAAAAGAAAGAAAAGAAAAATTTCCAAATCGTTTTATGAATGGGTGTTTGTGCTTTCCCATCCAAAATAAATCATCTTTGCTCTCTTTTCCTTATTCACCTGTGATAAGTGTTAAGTCTTCTGGAATCCTTGAAAGAGTATCCCAGATAAAAATACATTGTACTGAAGTGCACTGGGCAGGATTTTTGCATACTTTATGTATTCACCTATTATTTTCTTCTTAGCAACCTGACAATCACAGCTTTTGTTGTACTTTACTGGATTTTATTTTCTAGTTGGATTTCTTTTACTGGAATTCCACTGCCTAATACAATGCACACTATGGGGCCTTCATTAATGTAACTTGATTTATGAATGAATTGAAAAGACACTGTCCTATTGTTTGTTTAAAATATTGGTGGTGAAAATTAGGCTATTCTGCTCTAAAATTTATTTGAGACTGATAAACTTTCCAGTCTCCAGATATCTTCATCTTTTATTACAACCACTGAGCTCTAAAGGTGATTTCTAGAATTTCCAGTTTTGTATTTGCAGATGCCAGTAGTCTCAGAAGTTGAGGAAAATATTTGATGCATTTCTTTCCTCATGGGCTCATTCTGAGGCAGAGAACATTTATTGGATTTTGCAGAAAGTCAGTATCAAACATGTTCCCCAAAGTTGACTCCTCCTAAAATTATCTACAAATACTTTAAAACCTCAGAAACACAGAAAGATTTAATAGTATGAAAGGAAGTTCTGGCCAATTACTATTTAATTCAAATCTATAATTGACGATAAACTCCCAAGATTCTAGCTAGTGATTTTTTTTTTCTTTGAAAATAAAAAGACAAGAATAAATTGTGGATGAACAGGTAAAGAAGTAGTAAATATCCTGATGTGTTGACTTAGAAAAAAGACCAAGGTTTAATACAATTAAAAATAGAAGTTAACTGAGGCCCAATTCTATGTTGAGTTTTTGAGAAAATACAAACATCCTCCAGGAACTAACACATTAGCAGGAACTCACAGTGTCTCTGGCCTGCATTTCACTTAAACAAGTTTGAGAGTGATGAGTCATAGAACGAACCTTGCTGAGGACGTAAGGTTTGAGTTGGCTCTCAAACCTCAGCAGAATTTTTCTCCCATTTTTAAGTGGCCTTTTTATTTTAGCTATTTTAAAAAAAATTTTCTTTCAATTGAATTTTGTATTGGTTTCAGGTGTACACCTTAGTGGTCAGACAGTCATATACTTTACATAGTGTTCCCCTCAATATCTCAAGTGTCCCACCTGGCACCATACCTAGCTTTTACCATGTTGTTGACTACATTCCCTATGCTGTACTTACATTCCCATTACTATTTTGTAACCAGCAATTTGTGCTTCTTAGTCCCCTCACCTCTTTCACCCAGTTCCCCTCTGACAACCACCAGTTCACTCTCTGTGTCTATCAGTCTGTTTCAATTTTGTTTGTGCATTTATTTTTTTTAGATTCCATGTGTAAGTGAAATTATATGGTATTTGTCTTTCTCTGACTTATTTCACTGAGCATAATACCTCCTAGGTCCATCCATACTGTCTCAAGTGGTAAGATTTCATTTTTTAAATTATTGAGTAATATTCCTTTGTATATATTACCAACACTTAGTGGGATTTCAATAAGTAAGAAAAGAGACAAGAGTGCTTCTGATAAGGGAGCAGAACTGGCCCAGCACTGAGACACAAAAGAGCATAGTAGCTTGAGGGCCAGAGAGAGATCCGGGGATGGAGTCATCGGAGATACATGAGGAGCAGGATATGAAGCTGGAAACATCACTTGATATTGTGAAGGAGCTGCGTGCTGTGCTAAGGTATTTTGAATGTCATTAATAAAAGGGAGAAGCTGTTGGAAACTTTTGAGCAGAAGAGAGGCTTGATTTGACTTGTATTCAGAGTAATGAGATGAAGACAGTGTGAAGAGTAGACCAGAAGTATAAGAGATTAGAAATCATGTCACCAAAAGTAGATGAAGAGATCTTGCATTTGGGCAATGGGAGATGAATTGGAAACAGAGTCAATTATTTTTTTTTTTGAGGTAGAATCATTAGAATTTGGTTTCTAGCTAGATATGAGCTGTGAGTGAAAGAGACACCTGAAAAGTGACAACGAGCGTGAGAGAGCACTGCTCAGTAATGCCACTAAGATGTGACTATAGCAAGCAAGCAGGGCAAGCTTGAGGAAGAACGACAATCAATTCAGCACCGAATATATCTGAAGGAGAAATTCACTGACTATGTCAAAACTATGGTAACACCTATGGGAACATAATCAATTTATATTATTAATTCTTAATATACATAACAGCCTAGTGAGGATGGTAAATGACACCACACATCCCCTGGTCAAATGCTGAGGTAGATGAGGACAAGATGCATTGAGACAGGATCAGAACAGAAGCCACTTAGCCCCCCACCCTCCACCCAGGCCAGGTATTACACAAGGCTCTTCTCTCCTTTGCAGTTAGCCCATACCCTGATGTTATAGCCTTATGATATAAAAGGGTAAACTTCAGGCAAAGCAGAGTAAAAGGAATGGGATGGGGTCAAGCATGCTATATCCTAGAGAACCATGGAGTCTCTGCTCATTACACCAAGTACTGGGGAAGCACGAGTTGGAGTGTATCCTTGATCGATGGGAGCCTCTGAGCCTGGGACATGCAGTATGAAACAAACTTGGGTTGCATCCCTGGACACCATTTACACGTTTAAAGGACTGAGAAGATGTATATATTTGTCTAAGAAGAAGCAACTCTTGTTTTGGAAGCTGATTTTTTTTGACAGGTAAGTGACCTTGAAATTTGGCAGTAAACTCTACAGACTAGGTTTTTAAAATAATTCCTATTCACTTTGACATATGCTTCCTCTCCCACTCCTTTTTAACCACTTCTGATCCTCAGAAAGAGAGGAGTAAATTTTCTTCTTTCCAGGGACATCTTTGACTGATCTTGGAGAAAAAGATTTGGCTAGACTAGAAAGGAAATTAGCAGTATTTTGTCACAGGCCTTAAGGCAGTTAACACATGCATGTATATGCAAATGCATATATATGTATACACACATATGTTAATATGTTTTATTTAATGTTGCAATTTTGTAGGTTTGTATCATTATTCTCATTTTATAGATAAGGAAACTCAAGTTTAGAAATGCTTAATAATTTGCCCAAAGACACAGTTATATGACAATATTTACCAACAGATAATCCTTATTCCTGCATCTCAGATTACCTGACACTCTTGGCTATCACTCCCCAAGCTCTACTTACTCTCCCACTAGGGATTTTGAAACAAGAAATAAGAGGAGCCTCCCTCACCCGTTCCCATGTTTTGTGTTTGTGTGTGTGTGGCCCCTGGCAGTGCCCACATTCTCTGCTCATCCATAGTATAGTTTTAACAAGAACAGGCCTCTTCTGAGGTAACTTTGCATCCCAGCTCTGCTGGCAGTGCATCTCCCTCATCACGGAGTGATGAATTAGCAAGTGCACTTGGTTGCTGACCTAGAGCCACAATTTCCAAACAGCTTTATCAGGAGTGAGGCTAACACTTTTATTTCATTTTTGGTTGGGCTCCTGTGTTTCCTTAATTTTCTCAAATAGCTCAGGTGGGGAAAAGAGGCTTATAACAAGAGCCTCCTGAGATCCCAACAATAACCAGGCAGCTCTGATATTTGAACCCAGGATGGTCTGACTCTACAATTACACCATGTGGTACACTATTTGATCACATAGTGTGCTATCATTGTTGTGCATTAGTGTGGGTGCAGAATGAAAATGTTTCTGGTCATTATTCTGGATGCTGAACTTTTCCTTAAGTGCTTATATAGAAGAATCTGAAGGAAGATTCTTTTGTTGTTGGTCTGAGTGGGAATTTTGCAAACATCTTTATTGACTCAAAAGGAGTGTAATGTAGTTTTTCATGGAAAACAGAAATAGAGGCAGCATCCAAATTATTACAGACATTTGGTTTTACTAATAATCCCATGCACGGTTCTCAAGGTTCTTTGAATTGAAAAATTAGAAAAATACAGGAGTATGTCTTTCTCCCCTTTGGCGGGGGTCATAAAGTACTAATACTAAAACAATTGTGGTCATTTTCAGAATTTCTATCTAGCAGTTATTGAGATAGTTGGAATAATCAAGCACCTATCAACAATGCGGCATGTAGATCATATGAAAACCTGTTATTTCACTGTATAAGTACACACATTCTTTTGGGAAGGAAGGTAGAACCCAAAAGAAGTGAGGGAGTGACCCATAAAACCTCAAGAAATGGTTAAGAATCTGAACCAGATGCTCACACAGAAAAGAATATTTTCAGTTACCTGCTAATATATTGAACATTCTCCCATTGGCCATGAACACTTCTTACCCTACGGGTAATTGCTTTATATTCTGACTTACAACCAAAGACAGCCTGAAGCAATTGGGGATGCTTAGCATTGAAACCTTCTTAAAATCCTCCCTAGGGTTAAGAAAGTAGGGCAAGGTAAAAAAAAAAAAAAGAAGAAGAAGAAGAAGAAAGGAACATGGATGTTTTATAACAGGAACTAAACCTGAGGAGAGGCAGATCAGAGGATGGATGTGGAGGTAAGGAATGATGAAGAAATTACCATCAGATTTTTCTCAGGTCGTTAGGTTCATTTCTGAATAATTTATGTTCTTTTGACTTTTAACTCTGTTTCTTTACAAGTAGCTGTTGGGTAACAAGGTGCTCAGCAAACGGACTTGTGATATTTGGTCACCAGTTTAAATGTTCACATGTAATACTTTCCATTTAATTTTATTTCAGGCCATGAAAGCAATCCAAATAGAGGAAGGGAAAGATTTGTTCAGGCAAGTACCAGACAACCTAGAAATGCTCGACTAGAGTAGGTGAAGCATAAAAAGAAGGAAGCAGTATATGATTTGTGTATGAACTGCATTTTCTATAGATGCTTTTGTTTTCTCTTTTCCAGTGAATAATTATTAAACTATTTGACAGCCTAAATAATGTCCATGGGAAATTTGAGTTCACTCATTACTTTAGCAAAATGATAAGCCAGACGACAGCTACTGTGTCCTAGAGTATCTAAAGTTAGCTCCACAAGTTAACTCTCCAGTCATCTGAAACTTCTCTCATTAAACCAATCAAATCTCTCCCTTCATTTTCAGGAGAGCCCAGAGTGAGTTAATAAATCTTTTGAGACAAGCGAGTCCAGAGACTACACATATAGGACACATCTGAGGAGCAAAAACTGGCCTCAATCTGGAGACACAAAAGCTTTGAAGGACCCACAAAATGCCAGGCCACAAAGAGTAATCCTTAAATAATATTCATCATTCAGCAGAAAAACATGTTAAGGGCAGTAATTCAATGGTAGACAAAATAGGCCAGAACAGGTTCAAATGCTGCATATTTCACAACAGAACTTAATTAAAACAGGGATATGAGGTTGTTAATTGCATTGTAATAGTTCAGCATGAAATTAGGTCTGATGTGAATGTCCTTACAATGGATTCGTTTATGTTATTATAATTACACAGTGCTACATTGATTTACTGCCTAGCTACAATTTTAACAGCTCTTGGGTGGATTTCTGTTCTTTCCTCTCTCAAATATGCACTCTATTTGCAAGTGTGGAAAGTTGGCAAAAAGGAACCAGGGTCAGAAAATTAGGTCATACTGGATGATCCAGTTGTCCTCCTGTGTATTTGTAGCTTAAAACTCTGAATATGTTGTACCTTAATGATTGTGATTTTAGTCACCATCTTTGAAGGAGAGAACATGCCATCAGCAAACTGGGTCTCAGTAAAATACTCATTGTACCCATAAGTGCTATGTTTTGTCATAGAAATCAATGCCTTATTTAGAATTAATGAGTATAAATGTATGAATAAGATTGTTTGTAGTTCCAAAAATCATATACTTCAGCATAAATAAAATAATGTCAAATTTCAGATATTTATGTCCAATAAAAATTGTAATTTCTGTTCACAAAATGGAAAGACATAACAAGAGTTAGTTTTTCAAATGGTAAAAATTAATGCTTTTTCCTGATCCAAATTTTAGACAAAGACATGACTAATTCACATAAGACTTTAACCTATGACCTTGACTTAAACACTGAAACTTTGGATAGCATCAGAAATTTTTGAAGCATATATATTTGGTTATGTTTTCAATTTTCATTTATATATTTATATTTCCATGCAGCCTGTGTATACTGGCAATTTTATATATTTCTTCATTTTGTGTGTTGCTTTGAAGTAAAAGAGCTAAAAATTAATAGAAGATTACCTACAAATAAATTAGGTAAATAAAATGATTGTGTTCTGATGGTTCTTTCTTTAACATAACCATTATCAGTATAGAATAAACACTTAAGTAAATTTGAACCAATTTAGAAAAAGGTAATAAACTATGTTACTTTGCCAGAAAGACACACTTCTAAACAAAATTACATGTGCTTAATTTAGATAGAAATTATGCAATTTGGGAAAAGCTAATGTATATCCATATGTGTTTATATAAACATTGTGTAATAAATTTTGTGATTGTGAATGTCTCTAATTTTGGTAATCCCAGCAATTTATATCTGCATCTATTAGCAGAAAGACATGCTTTTACATTACTGTAAAATTTTAGGAAACACACAAGGAAACCACAGAGAACTTCACTTCTGGTTATGAAATAGAAATAAATGCAGGGAAAAGATATGAGTTACTTCATGCAAGTAGAAAATCACAGGTCTTAACAATATTCCCACAGTTTTGTGTACACTAGTTCTATACAGAAGGTATCCAGTGATATAATATGAAAAATAGAGACATTTATTGAAGATGATACAAGAAACATTGCACATAGGACAATGATGCTTCAGTTCCTTTCAGAGTAGACACCTTGGGACCTCACACAGTTCTCCCAATCACCATCAGCTGCCCTGTTGTACTTTCCTGAATCTCATTAACGGTCTGAAACCTCTTACCCTTTCAAAGGTGTGTTTAGTTTTGGGAAAAGGCAGAATTCACAGGTCACCAAATCTGGGCTATAGGGGTGAGGGGCGGGGGCTGAGTCACCTGGGTGATTTGATGTTTCACCAGAAACTCTGCATGACACGTGACGCATGAGTGGGTACATTGTTGTGATGAAGCTGCCGATCACCAGTTACCCACAGCTGTGGCCTTTGAATCATTCAAAAAGTTTCCATGGAGGAATGTTCAAGCTTAACACAAAATTTGATGCAGATTAAAAATGACTGAGTTGCTCTACTCAGTCATTTTGAATGGGACAGCTACACAGTACACATGCTCACTTGATAGCACCTACTGCACCCACTGACTAGTACAGTGAAGTCATCATTGTTCATGCATGGACATTCCAGTCCACTCTCCTGTGCTGCCAGACTACATCGATGTCATCCAAACCATTTTTTTAATCTTTTTTTTACTGTTGTTCGAATACAATTGTCTCCATTTTCCCACCACCACTTTCCCCTACCCCACCCACTCCCATCACCCACCCTCAATCCTACCCTCCTTTGGCTTTGTCCATGGGCCATTTATACATGTTTTTTGATGACCGTTTCCCTTCTTTTCCATGTTATTTCCCTTCCCCTCCCCCTCCCCCTCTGATTACTGTCAGTTTGCTCTCAATTTCAATGTCTTTGGTTATATTTCGCTTGCTTGTTTGTTTTGTTGATTAGGTCCCACTTATAAGTGAGACCATTCTTGTTATACTAACAATGGTTGAACTTTTTCCAGACAGACGTCATATATATGCATACAAATGTTAGTAATAGTGTTAATGCCATTATACAGGGGTGAGAAAAAGTAGGTTTACAGTTGTGTTCATGGTAAATAATAAATAACAACACAAGGTTGAACTCTCTGTTTTGTGTATTCACAGCTGTGAACTTACTTTGACCACTCCTGTATATGAATAAGCTATAGATTTATTTCAGAGTGAGTTTAAGCACAGAGCAACCCCCCTCTACCTCTCATGTCTCCTTACTCTGCATGAGAAGTATAGGCTATAGTACAAATTGTGGAGGAGCATGGTGAAAACATGCCGCTACAGATCTGAAATTAGGAACTGAGAGAGGGATCAAAGGATGACAGAGGGGAGAAAGGTAAATAAAAAGCAAAACTTTTTTTTCACTGGTCACCCATAGCTCTTCAAGATAAACCCTACAGGTTATAAATGCACTATTTAAATGTAAAGTAGCTGTGATGACATGTGTGGCCTGACATGCATAGCCAGCAGCGCCTTCCATTCCCATTCTCTACTCTTCTGACATTAGACAAACATTTTCTAATTTTAAAGGCTGATGGTATGATATGAAACAAAGACATCATGGACAGAGAATTGCACAATATACCCAGACTTCCAAGTGGAAAAAAAGACTCTTTTCCTTCCCCTGAATTCCAGAGAGAAGAAACCATAAAGTTTGGAGGTTATTTATCTATTCGCTATAATATTTTAGCTCCTGGTTTGACAGAACTGAAGAAAATAATTGCAATGACTTAGTTAAAATAACCAGGTTAAGTCCAATTATCAGAAGGAAAGAAATCTGATTCCATACTTTTTTTTACATATAAGAAAAGAGCCCTGGCTGGCATAGCTCAGTGGATTGAGCCGGGGCTGCAAACCAAAGCATCGCAGGTTCAATTCCCAGTCAGGGCACATGCCTGAGTTCCAGGCCACGGCCCCCAGCAACCACACATTGATGTTTCTCTCCCCTCTCTCTTTCTCCCTCCCTTCCCTCTCTAAAAATAAATAAATAAAAATCTTAAAAAAAAAAGAAAAAGAAAGAAAAGAAAAGAAAATTTCTTCTCTTTACAGGCTTTCCATAGACCTGGCTAAAGTTTTCTCAAATCCTTTGAAGTCACTAAGTCATTAAATCATTGGTAAAGTGGGCTTCACATGTCCATGGATATGAAGATTATTTGCCTTTTCTTTTTAAAATAATTATTCAGCCAGCACCTCTCCATCTGCTTTGATGTGAAAGGCATTGAAGCAGAAGGTGCCTCTTCTCTGTCGGGGGATTATTCATCCACAAGAGTGGTTACCACCATGCTGGTGACTAATACTTGGTTCTTAGTCCATCTTTTGGTCTAATTTTCTCTAATGACATAAAAATACCAAAGTGGAAGACAAGTGGAAGATGGGGGGAAGGGTTGTCTTCATGTGTATGTACGTGTGTGTATGTTTTACCTTATTTTCAGGACAAAAAATAAAATGGTATTTTGTTCTCCAAATATTTTTGTGTTGACTGAAATAAAGGAAACTATATAAATTATAATTTCCTTGTACATTAACCAAATTTATCCCAGAATCTAAATTAAGTTGTATAAATTGGCTGAAAATCTAGGAGGGAGCACTGGCAGCAGCAACAGTGAACTTACTAAACACTGAGCTCCTTGAGGTTTTGCAATGGCTATTGCATGAATCTTCCCCAGCCACACACTGGGCACACTCCCTGCCTTAGATGTCACCTTATCAGTGGGGGTTTCCTGACTTTGTTATGAAATTCCACCTCCACCCTCAGCCACATTCTGTGCCTTCTTTTCCTCACACTGTGTGTTACTACCAGCCACGCTACATATGTCCTTGTGGATGTCTGTCTTTCTGAACACAAATTAAACCGTCATGAGGAGAGGGAATAAGGAGCCTGGCTCATAAGAGGCACTAAATATACTTTGTTGAAAGAAAAAATAAATGAAGTATGTGATTTAAATGGATTCAATATTTAAGGCAATCTGTTTTCAGTTTTGTTTTGTTTTTGTCATGTCTATCATCGAAGCTGATGAAATGATTCATTCATGCCAACTGCAAAATTGGGATGCAGAACAACTGCTCTTTTATGTCAGTTTTCTAATAATACTAAGGCCATTCCTTCAGAAGTGTCAGTGAGGTGAACTCTCTACCAACCTTCCATAATGCAAGTTTCACCCCTATTTCTTAATTTATTGAGTTTGTTCTGCTGCTATCTTATCACATCACCCCACCAACTCCACCCACAAACCAAAGATGACCCATGTCATAACTTTCCTAAAATAACACCCCTTTGCACGCATATTAAATCTTTACTCCAGAGCTGCCATGCATTATATGATAATTAATCATCTCATTAAATAGCCCTATTAGTAAGAAACCACTATTTTGATTTTATGGATAGTAACTCTAAAACAAAGTAAATAAAAACCATATCCCTACATTTATAAGAAATTGAAGAGGCAAGAAAAGATGAACTAAGTCCATCTTCATGTAAAGAGTTGATAGGGATGCTAAGATTTTAATGGCAAAAAAAATTGCATTTAATTTAAATATTCCTCTTACAAGAACAGGGATTATTTTATGGTTATTTTTCACAACAATAAAATATATGGGTATGTGTCCTTTGTGTTTTATGACTAAATCATTTTTCATTATTCAAAAACATTTTTGAGTAACTCATTTTCAAGCTGGATGTCTTGAGATATACAGGAAAAAATATATTTTCTTGGCTTCCATGAAATTTCCAGTTTAATAAGGGAATGAGACACAGATTGAAGTAACTATAATTTAAAATAATAAGTTTTAAGTGCCCTCTAAGAGATTAACATTTTTAAAGGCCTTTGAGGAGGGATGAGTCACCTTTGGGAATGCTAAACATAGATGGCTCACGCTGGAGATCTCTTCCGGGTGGGACTTAGAAGAAGGTAGAGAACAAAATACCTCATATGTGAAGACACATATTTGTTATTTAAAAAATAAAGAGAATGGATGATTTAGCATTCATCTTTTCTTCAGTGACTTTCAGAAAGTTTCCAGAATGTTAACACTTTTGAGATTCAAAGGGTAGTGTTGGTTTCCCATTTCATTGTCACACTTGAATGTTAGATCTTACACTTTATTTGGTTGTAGTTTTCTTTTTGAGCATGAAATTTCCAAAGCAGAATAAAAAGAAAAGAAAGAAAGAAATAGCACACAGAAAACTGACCCCAGCAGTAACTATTTTGGGAAAAATTAATTAAGAATAGAATTCTAAATAAACATATTTAGGACTCATTACATAAAAACCTTTGTTCAAAGCACATTCATTCATTAGTTCTTTTATTCAACCAACCTCTACTCCAACTTACTCACTGAGATCCTACTTTGTACCAGAGGAATATGGAGAATACGCAGAATTGAGCCCAAGAAACAAAGCTCTTGCTCTGCTTCAGTTAGCAAGGGGAAAAAATGACAATGAGGAACTAAATATATCATAAGTGCTATGGACATAAAGGAAAGAGGGAGGGGTTGAGGGGAGTGGTGGAGGACAAAGGACTGTTTTGTTGCTATTTTATTCTGAGTTTCTAAGAATAAAGAAACTAAGGGAAAGCCTCTCTGAGAAAGAGACATTTGAAGAAATGTCTGAATAAAGTCGGGGTATAAGCCATGTGTATAACTGGGAGAATAGCAAAAGAAGAGGGAACAAAGAAAAAATAACTCATGGACATGGACAACAGTGTGATAATTGCAGGGGGGTGAGGGGTGGGATGTGGGGTCAGAAAAGGGTATAGGGCAGATAAATAGTAATAGAAAAAATGCAATAAAAATGAACTATTAAAATAAAATAGAGAACAGCAAGAATAACTGTTTTACAGAGAGTATACCTGCCTTATATTCAAGAAAAAAGCAAATAGGCCAAAAAACTGAAACCAAGTGAGAAGGAGATAAATAGGAGATAAGAGAAGAGAGAGTTGTGGGGAGTACCAGAGCGTAAAGATGTGTAGATCACTGAAGAATATGGCTTGTATTCTGAATAAATTAGGAAACCCTTGGACATTTTGAGCAGAGTAGCATAATTGACATTATTAAAAGAATCTCTCTGGCTGATATTGAGGTGGGGGAAATGTTATGTGTTGAATTGTGTCTCCCTAAAAGGTATAGATGTCTTAACACCCAGTATCTATGAATATGATCTTATTTAGGAATAGAGATTTTGAGTTGGTCAGTTAAAGTGAGGTCAGTAGGGTGGGCCCTAATCCAGTATTACTCTCTATATATAAAAAGGGAAAATCTGACACTGAGACAGAAATGTATACTCAAGAATGCCATGTGAACATGAAAGCAGAGACTGGGTGGATGCACCTACAAGCCAAGGAATGCCAATGATTGCCAGCAAACCACCAGAAGTCTGAACAGATTCTTCCTCATAACCATCAGAAGGAATCAACCCAGCCAACATCTTGACCTTGGGCTTCGAGCCACCAGAATTGTGAGACAGCAAGTTTTTGTTGTTTAAGCCACACCATTTATGGCACTTTGTAATGGTTACCTCAGAAAACTAACACAGGCAATGACCCACTTTACATTAATTGTTGCATTCAATATTCATTATGAAAATGGGGGTGGTTATTATTATCCCAAGTTTCTGGTAGAGAAACTCAAATATGGAGGGATCTAGTAGTTAATTTAAGCTGAGAGTTTGTTAGTAAACAGTAGAGCCAAAATGTGGCCACAAGGCCATCTGACCCCAGAATCCTGCTTTTATACTTTCTCCACTGTATTTCTAAAAGACACAGTTTAAAATTGTGAAGGAGGCAGAAAATATTGTCAAAGTATCCATTTCAATGGAAGTAGGAAACTATATTCACTCTAACACATAAATATACATTAAACAGGTTTATCTGTGCTTCTTATTATTAAGGCTGGGCTATGGAGAGCAAGTGTTCAGAGTGGACTTGTTTGTGAAGATTTCCTCTCTTTGTTTTTTCAGGAAGAATACTGCCCTGGAAAAAACAGAACAATTATATTATACCCTTCTTTAGTTGCTAATGAACTCTGGGTCTCAGTTGCTTCATCCATAAAATTAGGAATTGGGTTAAAAAACTTCTAAGCCATCTTCCAGGTCATATATTTTGCCCTATATTTTGTTTTTCTTATGTTTCTAAACCTCTAAAGGTGAACAATAAATTCACTGATAATATCACTATAATTAAGATATAGAGCATTTCCAGCTCCTCCAAATTTTCTAGCTAATGCTCACCATCAATCCCTGCCACTTCTGTAGCTTCCTGCCTGAACCAACAATGATTTAGAGCTCCTATCGAAACGATGTTTTTTCTATCATTAAACTTCACATAAATGAAACCACACAGTACACACACTTTTGTGTCTGCTTTTTCACTCAATATAATACTTTAAAAATTCATTTATGTTTGTGTGATAAATATTTTTAATATTTGAGACTTTTTGAAACATAATAAATAGATTACATTTGTCCATTTTAACTATGTTTCTTCAGATTATACTTAAAAAACAGAATCTGTGATAGAGATAACTGTGCTTTTATAAATTCTGCATTCATTTCCTTTTAGAGTTAAAACACATAATGTTTAAGACACTATTTACTCTTCTTTTTGGTGTTACATCCTTTCAGGCAAGGAAGGAAAAGTCTCTTCCTTCAGAATTTAAGTCTGTTGCCTAACTTTTCAATTCCATTCCTCACTATCTTTACTCCAAACAAAAAGAATGAGATACAATCCCCACAAATATGCCAGGTCTCCTGCATTGTCTTTCTGCATGTTTCTCTTTCTAAGTAAAATGTTTAGCTCCATTTTTGTGACTTGAAAAATTCTTACCAGACTGTTCTAATCCCAGTGCAGGCACAGCCTTCTCTATAAAATATTTCCTGACTCCCTTCTTTATAAAAGACTAGTTGCTCTTGTTCAGCTACTCTTTGTCCTCCAGATATAAGCTCATTAGCTTTCTCATCTTCTGGTTTTGTATGCCTTTATTCTTAACTGAAAATCAGCTCTCTATCTTTTCAACTTGGTATCCCTAGAAATTGGCAGAGGTCTTGGTACATAGTAAGTACTTAAAATTTTCTGTGGACACAAAATGAAATAACTACATTTGCAAGTAAATGAGTGTCTATAAGAAGGAATAAATCATGCTAGAAATGGTAAGTAAATGGTTAAATATAAAATAAAATGTTACTTCTCTCCATAATAAACTTGGAAAACACCTATCTGTTCAAATGAAAAGGTAGGATTATAGCATATGTAGAAATAAAAGTTATAACAAAAAATTTTACAAAGAATTAGGGGAAAGAGTAAATGGAATTATACTTTTGCAAGTTTACTACATCTGTGAAGTAAAATTGGGAAGTGAGAAGTGCCAGATGTGAAGTCAGACTGGGAAAAAAGGAAGGAGTACGGAATGTCAGATGGGAGATGTAGAGTATAAAGAGGCGAACTATTGACACCTTGGATTTACATAGAGTCTTAGAATTCAATAGTGCGTGCTTTTATCCTTTAAAAATATTATAAAATCTAATAAAGTGAATATAAAGTAACAGAATGCTAATCAAATATGTTTGATTATCTCAAAAGAAGAAAATGAAGAAGCAACAAAAGAACAACTGAGCAGAGAAGTGGAAAACAAAGAGAAAGTCAGTAACAACCCTAAACATATCAATAATTATGCTATATCTAAATAGATTAAAAATCCCAAATTAAAAGGCTGTTATTGAGAAACTGAGTTTTAAGAAAATGAAGACCCCAACATATGCTGTTATCAATAGATGCATTTTAAATATGAAGATACAGGCAGAGTGAAAGTAAGAGAGGGGATGAAAAAAAATATACCATTTAAACAATAAGCATAAAAAAGACTGTGAGTTTGAACAGACAAAATAAATGTCAAGACAAAACTTTTACTACACATAAAGAGGAATGTCGCCTGATGAGAATGGAGAAATTCACTGGAAAGGCATATCCATGCTAAATATGACAGAGCAGTGTGAGTGAAGGAGATGTATGCTATTTCCAGGAGTGCCCCTTTGGAAAGCATGTATGCCTAATCCATGGTCTTCCACCCTTAGTAATGCTAATGACAGAACAAACTTAAAAGCTACAGATTAAGCAACATGGGTTCCTTCCTGCTTGTCCACATAGAGCAGAGCAGCCCTCCAGCCAAGAACACCCTGCTCATACTGACACACGATAGGCAATGAAGCTCTTGTTCCTTAAGCTACTGACTTTGAGAGACTGGATATTGTGGTAGCAAACAGGGCAGAGTCACCCTGCTACAGCATTCAGTGTTCTTAGTGCACTCATCTTGCAGCTGCATATATTACATCACAGAATGCTTAGAATTATTAATGTGGTTAACAGAAATCTATAATGTGGTATTTCTTAATTTCTCAAAGACTGGCATGAATTTAATACAAAATTTTATTCATGTTCATTTTTAAGTCATTCTTATTGAGGTTCCTTGAGTTCTCTAATATGTATTTATTATATAAAAATCATTAAAAGGCAAATAAGGAAATATTTTAAAAAATTTTCCCCAGTTCCTTTCTTAGACTAAGATGGAACCTAACAGACTTTAAACATGTTAACTTTAGATTGTATAAAGACAATATAATCATAAAAATCTGTAAATACAGATACTACTTTTTTAATTTTAATATTAATATCAATAAACCCTTTATTTTTCCTATGCTTCTAGTTTATCACCCATTCTTCTATATCTCTGGAAAGTAGTTTTATGCAGCAGTCATGAGAACAAACTTCTAGATCTGAATCCACACCATTTGGGCAAAATTCTTCATTTCTCACTTTTCTCAGTAATAAAAGAGTTATTATACTTAATGATCTTTTAGAGAATTTCAATTTCTGAAATATGGTAAAATATATTAGATTACTGAGCATTAACTAGAATAGGAATATATAAGAAGTCCAGCCCTGGCTGATGTGGCTTAGTTGGTTGGAATGTCATCCCATAACCAAAAATGTTGTGAGTTCAATTCCCAGTCAGGGCATATACCTAGGTTGCAGGTTCGATCCCTGGCCTAGACACATACAAAAGGCAACCAATGGATGATTCTCCCTCACATTGGTGTTTCTCTCTCTCCCTTTTTTTCTCTAAACACAATGAAAAAAAATGTCTTTGGGTGAGGATTTTTAAAAAAGCAAGGAGTCTAAATGTGAAGGATATGGTATTACATAATAATATTTCTATTCTTGTCCCTAGAAATCAGCAATTCATGATAAATTTATTTTTAACAGAACATTTTTTTCAACTTTGTTCAAATCTGAAATAGTACAATGCCAAAATACATAAACATGACCTATCAATGTCTCTATCTTAAGAGCCAGAAAATCAAGATCTTAGTGACAAGACCATGATTACCAAGCGTTTCTCACTTAGAGTCTACTGGAAAAAAATAATCAAAATATTTGTCAAAAGATTATTAGCATGAGTTAATTATAATAAATTAGGGTTTTTAAAGACATATAAGTTGATTACTAAAAACTGATTTAAATGTGGTTTTAATTTATGTTTCTCTGGTGATTAATGATGTTGAACATCTTTTCATATGTCTATTGGCCATCTATATGTCTTCTTTGGAGAAGTATCTATTCAAATCCTTTTCCCATTTTATTAATTGACACACCTTTCAGAATGACTCTCATCAATAGATCAACAAAGAATAAGTGCTGGTGAGGACACAGAGAAAGGAACACTTCTGCACTGTTGGCGGGAATGCAGATTGGTACAGCCACTATAAAAAGAAGTATGGAGTTACCTCAAAAAATTAAAAATGCAACTGCCTTATCACGTAGCAATTCCACTTTGGGGAAATTATCCAAAGAAACCAAAACACTAATTCAAAAGAATATATGCACCCCTATGTTCATTACAGTATTATTTACAATAGCCAAGATTTGGAAATGGCCCAACTGTCCATCAGTAGATGACTGGATGAAACAACTATGAAACATTTACAAATGGAATACTACTCAGCCATAAAGAAAATAAAATTTTACCCTTTGTGGCAGCATAGATGGACCTGGAGAACCTGCTAGAACAATTTTCATTTATGCTAAGTGAAATCAGCCAGTAAAAGAAAGACAAATAACATATGATTTTACTCATATGTGGAATCTAATGGACAAACTGAACTAACAAGAAAAATAGAGACACTCTCATAGATAGAGAACAGGCTGACAGCTTTGGGGGTAGGAGTGAGGGATGGAGGGATCAAGCAAAAAATAAAACATGAACATAGACAACATTGTGGTGATTGTGGGAGGGGTAGGGAAGTGAGTGGAGGTAGAAGAAGGTATAAGGGGAATAAAGGTAATTGAAAAATTACAATAAAAATAAACTATTAAAAAATAATTTCAAGGGGGATCCAAGATGATGATGGAGTAGATGGAAGTTACATTCACCTCCTCCATGGACCAAACTGGAATTACAGCCAAAATATAAAACAATCAACCCAAGAGAGACAGGAGTCTGCTTGAAATCCAAGGGCTCTCTTAAAGGCCCAACAAATAAAATTCCATTCACAGCCACTCACCCTGGGCTCAAATAGGGGAAGTGGAAGAGAGTCCTGTGAGGAGAGATTGGGTTTTGAGGGAGAGAGCTAAAGGGACAGCAGCCAGAGTCCCCATGTTGAGTCCCTATCCCAAACCACAGTTGTCATATTTCTTGTGTCAAACACTCCCTTCCAAAAGCATCAGCCTGAGGGAATGCAATAGCTGCACCCTCTGGACTCCCTGTCACCAACCCTGTGGAACTCACACCCTAAGGAGGAGTCAGATGTCTGAGTCCAGAGTAGAGAGATCCAGGTGGACTCAGATGGTATTAGTGACTGAGTTGTGTGTCTCTGGGTTTGTCCATTGTCCTCACCTTCCTGCAAGCCTGACCTGGGTCTCTCCTTTACAGGAGATCCACTAATCCCATTCTCCCAATTCCCAGTGGCCATGCCCTGCCAGGTTTGGGTTTTCCAAGAGATCTAGGCAGAATCTCAGACTGAGTTGTGTGGCTCTAGGACAGCAACCATTTTTCCCTCACACACCTGACCAGTGCACACAGTCAAATATTGGTTTATTTGGGCCTGGTACACACTGCTGGCCTCACCCTGACAACTCCCTGAGGCCCCATTCCTCCACAAAGATCTGCAGGTACTTGGCAGTTTGCAGCTAGCCCTGTTATATGATGGGACTTTTACTGAGAGGCCTTAGACCCAACACTGGCACTGAGTTTGAACATGTATCAATCTGGTGAATACTGTATAACCCTACCTGGTGACTCACTGAGAACCCAAAACTCACAAAACCCCAAAATTGCCAAAGACTCTTTCAGTGACTGCCCCAAACAGGAATCTGGCAGGCAGAGGAAAGTAGAGGCAGATCTCAAGGTGCCGTGGGCCTCTTACTAACCTGCCCCCATGCTCAGTGCTAGTTGAAGTTGGCCTTGGTGATCATCTTGGCATTTCCAGGCCCATCAGAGGCAGCCCCAAACTGTGGATCTATTTGTAGCTCCAAGCATGTTGCCCGTCATGAGAAGCATCTGACCTTGATCTGTGCCAGAGTCCCTCCTAAGAGGTTCCCAAAACAATACATCCAGTGACGAGCTTCAGACAACATAAGAACAGGGTCTAATTAGCTCCACAAGCAGCATATCCAAAGGGAGATCTCAGCAGGCACCAGACCCTGCTGAAGCAAATTCTACTCTGTGTGATAAGCACCCATACAAAAGCTCATACATGATTATTGGGGTTGATCCTCACAGTCAGTAGGTTTGAAAGATGGACCAACAGCTATCAAGCATCAATTACAACAAGGGGGCTCACATAACCTAAACAAAGGACATTCTTGGAGCACCCAACTCAGGTAATCAAGGAGACTGCAACACTGATTCCCATAGGATACCTACTACAAAAGGTCATCCTACCAAGACTGGAAGACAGAGCAGAACTACCTAACACACAGAAACAAACACAGAGAGGCAGCCAAAGCTGGGAGACAAAGAAATGTGCCACAAACAAAAGAAAAGAAGAAATCTCCAGGAAAAGAACTATGACCTTTATATCATCAATTAAATATGGAGTTCAAAACAATGGTCATAAGGATGCTCAAGAAACTTGGAGGAAGAATAAATGAACTTAGTGGGAACATAAAGAAAGAAATAATAAGCATAAAAATATAGAAATCATAAAAATACCCAGTTAGTAATGGAGAATTCAATATCTAAAATAAAGAATATACTAAAAGAAAAAAAAACTGTAGGTTAGGTGAAGCAGAGGACTGCATCAGTGATTTGGAAGACATGGCAGCAAAAAATACCCAGAAGAACAAAAAAAGGATTTAAAAAATGAAGATAATTTAAGAGATCTTTGGAACAACATGAAATGTAACAATATCTGCATCATAGGGGTATCAGAAGGAAAAGAGAGAGCAATAAATTGAGAGTCACTTGAAGAAATAATGACTGAAATCTTTCCTAATTTGGTGAAGGAAAAAGACACACTAATCCAGGAAGAACATAGTCCCAAACAAGATTAACCTCCCAAAAAACCCAACACAAAAGCACATCATAACTGAAATGTCAAAGGTTAAGCACAAAGAGGGATCTTAAAAGCAACAAGAGAAAGTTACCTAAAACGGAGCTCCCATAAGAATGCCGGCTGATTTCAATCAAGCAGCAGGATATAAATTCGTTGAAGTAGCAGGTTGCAAAATAAATATACAGAAATATGTTGAATTTTTATACAGCAATATCAGTAGTCAGAAAAGGAAACAAAGAAAAGTCTCATTTGCAATTGCATCAAAAAATAAAATAAAACACATAGGAGTAAATTTAGCCAAGAAGGTAAGAAACTTTTACTCAGAAATTATAAAACACTGAAAAGAAAGAAATTGAAGAAGATACAAATAAATGGAAGAATTACTGTGCTTGTGGATAAGAAGAATTAACATTATTAATCTATACATTCAAACAATTCCAATCAAAACACTAATGATGTATTTCACATAACTATAACAAATAATCTAAAAATGTTTTTAATTTATTATTATTTAAATAATTCATTTCATTGTATTTTTTCACTATCATTTACCCCCCTTATACCCACTTCCACCTCCAACCCCCATTTCTCCACCACAATCACCACATAGCTGTCCATGCCCATGAGTTCTTTTTCTTTTTGGCTAGATCCCTCTGGGAACCAAAAAGATCCCAAATAAAAACAGCAGTCTCGAGAAAGAACAAAGTTGGGGGACTCATACTACCTGATATCAAACTATACTTTAGGGGACTGGCCTGTTTTGGTCTGGCAAATGTGACTCAGCTCTGTATGGAAAACCTATAGAAGCAAGGTGGTGGGCAGGAGCCAGACCTTCAAATTGAGTTTTCTGGTGGGAATCAGGCCTAGAAAATGCATACAGACTGTTATGGCTTACTCTTCCTAAAACTCCCTCACCCTGGTATGAAACAGAAGATTGTCTATCTTCAAGGTAATTCCTAAAGCCTGTGCGAATTTTCCCAAGGACAGAGCTAATCAGCTCACCGCCATTCCCCTCTGCATGTTATTTTCATTTCTTTGATTGTACCTAAAATGTAGCCAATATATTCTATGTAATAGATAATAAATCCTTACTTGATGTAAGACCCGAGAAAAACAATAAAAGTCTGTCTAGGCAAGAGTTGAGGTGCTCTCCCCTTGAGAGAGTGGTCGTGCCGTGCCCCTTTTCTCCACAGAATTGCTGTCACCTGTGCATTTATTCTCGTCTTCAGTCACAACAGGTGGACTCTGCTGGCCAGAGTCCACCACACTATACTATAAGGCCACAGTAATCAAAACAGCAGGGTGATAGCATAAAAATAAACATATAGATCAATGAAACAGAATAGAAGTCCCAGAAATAAATCCACACCTTTATAGTCAGTTAATATTTGACAGAGGAAGCAAGCACATACAATGGGCTAAAGATAGTTAATTCAATATATGGTGTGGGAAAAATTGGGCAGATATGTGTAGAAAATTTAAACTAGACCACCTTCTTATACCACACACAATAATAATTTCAAAGTGGATTAGAGACTTAAATGTAACACTCCAAACCATAAAACTCCTAGGAGAAAATATAGGAAGTAAAATTTTGGACATTTCTTTTAGTAATATTTTTTTCTGATATACTTCTTCAGGCAAGGGAAACAAGAAAAAATAAAATGGGACTACATCAAACTAAGAAATTTTTGCACAGCAAAGGAAAACATCAACAAGATGAAAAAATAACAAACTGAATGAGAGAAACTATTCCCCAATGATATATCTCATAAGGGGTTAATTTCCAACACCAAAAAAAGCAAACAATCCAATTAAAAATGGGCAAAGGACCTGAATAGACACTTCTTCAAAAAGGACATAAATATGGCCAATAGACATATGAAAAGAGTCTTAATGGCACTAATCATCAGAGAAATGCAATTTTAAACCACAATGAGATATGTCAGAACCACAATGTCAGAATGGCTATCATCAATAAAACAACAAACAAGTGCTGGTGAGGATGTGAATAAAAGGGAACTCTTATGCACTATTGGTGGGAATGCAGATTGGTACAACCACTGTAGAAAATACTATGGTGTTACCTCAAAAAATTAAAAATGGAACTGCCTTATGACCCAGTAATTCCACTTCTGGATATATATCCAAAGAAACCCAAAACATTAATTCAAAAGATATGTGCACTCTTATGTTTCTCACAGCGTTATTTATAAAAGCCAAGGTATGAAAGCAACGCAAGTGCTTATCAAGAGAGGAATATACAAAATGCAGTTGCAAATATATACAATGGAATATTACTCATCCATAAAAAGAATAAAATATTACCATTTGTGACAGAACGCTTGGACCTAGAAAGTATTATGCTAAGTGAAATAAGTCAGTCAGAGAAAGACAAATACATGATTTTCACTTGCATGTGGAATCTAAAGAACAGTGTAAATGAACAAACAAAATGGAAATAGACTCATAGATACAGAGAACAGACTGATAGTTGCAAGAAGGGAGGGAGCTTGGGGGATTGGTGGAAGGTGAAATGATTGAGAAGAACAGATTAGTAGTTACAAAATAGTCATGGGGATGTAAAAACAGCATAGAACATATAAAGAACTCACACAATTCCACTCCAGGAAGACAAACAATCCAATTTAAAAAATGGGCAAAGGACCTGAACAGTCACTTCTCCAAGGAAGGCTTACAGAGGGCCCAGAGACATATGAAAGGATGCTCAACAGCACTGGCCATCAGAGAAGTGCAAATTAAAACCACAATGAGATACCACCTAACATCGGTCAGAATGTCCATCATAAACAAATCAACAAACAATAAGTGTTGGCAAGGTTGTGGAGAAAAGGGAACCCTAGTACACTGTTGGAGGGACTGCAGACAGATGCAGCCACTGTGGAAAACACTACAGAATTTCCTCAAAAATCTAAAAATGGAACTGCGTTTTGATCCAGCAGTTCCACTGCTGGGACTATACCATAAGAATCCTGAAACATCGTTTCAAAAGAACCTATGTACCCCAATGTTCATAGCAGCACAATTTATAATAGCCAAGTGCTGGGAGCAACCTAAGTGTCCATCAGTAAATGAGTAGATCAAAAAATTATGGTACATTTACACAATGGAATTCTATGCAGCAGAAAGAAAGAAGGAGCTCCTACCCTCCGCAACAGCATGGATGGAACTGGAGAGCATTATGCTAAGTGAAATTAGCTGGGGGGAGAAAGACAAATACCATATGATCTCACCTATAAGTGGAACCTAATCAACAAAACAAACAAGCAAGCAAAACATAACCAGCATTGTTGAAATAAAGAACAAACTGACAGTAATGAGAGAATAGTGGGGAGGACAAGAATGAAGGAAAGAAGGGAAAGGGTAATCAAGGAACATGTATAAAGGACCCATGGACAAAGCCAAAGCGAGGAAAGAGTGAGGGTGGGAGGTGGAGGTGGGGATGGGTAGAGGAAAGTGGTGGCGGGAAAATGAAGAAAACTGTATTTGAACAACAATATAAATAAATAAATAAGTAAATAAATAAATAATGAAATAAAAATAAATAAAAAGTAATAAAGGTAAAAAACAGCATAGGAAATAGTCAATAATATTGTAATAAGTATGCATGGTGTCAGGTGGTTACTGGAAATACCAGGGGGAACACTTTGTAAAATACATGATTTTGTAGCCACTATGCTGTATACCTGAAACTAATACAAAATAATATTGAATGTAAACTGTAATTGAAAAATTTTTTTAATTTATTTCAAAACTGGATTAAAACTAGTGAAGTTACTAAATGGCTTTACTATTTTAGCTAAAAGGTGATATCATTAATTTAACTTACATTGAATTACTTCAATGGAGGATATTTATACTTTTAAATTGTTTTTGTTGAAAATGCCCAATTTAAATTTGCCAGTGACTTTGCGGTCTAAGATATTGAAATAAGGCAGGAATTTACTTGTGGAAAAACAGGCACTATAGAAGATCAATCTATAACCTGGCTTGAGATTTATAAACTGGGGAAGAAGAGCAACTGGGGAATCAGTTCACTCCCTGGAGATAGCTGGAAGGTGAGGCATCCTGTGAGTGGAGCAGGGCATTCAATCCCAGACAGGGTTCTAGAAGTGGGTGTGCAGATCTCTTCAAGTTGACAGCTACACCCCATATTTTGATTTTTTTCAGGTGCTTTTAATTCCAAGGTCATATAGTGGACACACATACTTTATTGAGAATAATACTCAATAAATAAGTATTATATTAATGAGTTTATACATAGAAAACAATAGAAAACACTGGATTCAGGATTTTAAGATAATCTTATACCTAAGTTTACTTTAAGTAACTATAGTTAGGTTGTTACAGAAATTCATGGAGATTATATATTTGTATATGTTTTCTGCCCATATAAATTATATTTTTGGTGTGTAGATGAGAATGATAAAATGGAATAGTTGAAGGAGAAGTATATTGAATAAATTGGGGATACTAAGTTGGTAAGAACTTACTATTAGAGGCATTATTTAAGGTAATTGTCATTACATTTATTAACCAAGGGGTATGATGAAGAAAAAGGGAAAAAGTTATTCTGAGGAAAATCAACCCAATTACTTAGGTGAAAATCCTGAATATAACCATATGATATGTCTTCCGACATGACATAAATAATAGGGAAAATATCCCAGGAGGAAAAATAAAAATAGCATTAGAGTATGACCATTGAAAACTGGTAGCTGTGGAGTGAAAATCATAAATGTGTGTTTCAATACAGGAAGGACTAGGCAGGCTAAAGAGCATGGAAGTTTAAAATTTTAGAACTACCAGGTATCAACAAAGATTTCTCAAGGGCTGGAAAAGAGAAAGACAGAGGCAGAAAGCATACAAGTTAGAGAAGAAATGAGCATTTAGAGAGAGATGGTATGGAAGAGCTCAGAAAAGGCTGTTATAAAATACACACTGCAACATACATGATGGATCAGTTCTATTATTTAACTCTCCAAAAGATGTAACAATGCAGAGATATGCTAACCATCATAGTCAGCACTAATTTACAGTGGGAGAAATAATTAGAATCTCACTTTTTCTGAAGAATAGAGTGAAAATGTAAACAATGCTTTCCTCCAGGCAAGTGCTTTATCAAGTTGACAGGTGCATTTGAATTTCCATGGGTGGGGGATATAATAGGTTATTTATGTGTCATTTTAATAGAAAGACCCAACCATCAAGATGGACAGCAGACTTTATCAGTACTGCTGTTTGCAACTAATCCACCAATTTAGTACCCCATGAAAATACCTGCAACAAAACCTGTCCATTTTTCTTTTACACTCCATTATGGAAAAATCAATATAGGCACTATTCATCGCAAATCTCCTACTTGGCGGGTGCCTGAGCCACAGAATCTGAAAAAACCTGACAGTTCAGCACTGTGTGTGGCCAAGCCTATTGCTTACAGTTTTACTCCACTGCCTTTTGCCATCCACAATGGCCCAATCGGCCTACTATATGTTCTAGAATCTAATATAGGTTGGCCAGAAACCCTAAATCTGATCAGTTTAAGGGAAACTTGGTCTGGAGTCAGTTTTAGAGCAATGAGAGAAATTAACTGACTTCCAAACTTGACAGATTTAATTCCTGTTTTTAACATTCAAGCAGTGAATAATAACTGGTAAATTTTAAATGATAATTTAGTGAAGCAACCCATGATACAATGACAATGCTTCACTTTCAACCACTGTTTTCAAAGACACAATCTGATTACCTATTGTCCAGGAAAATGATTTTTGTGTTTCTTTCAAAATATCTCCATCGAGTTTCATATTCAAAATCATATGTTCAATGGGAAGATTTCTACTATATCCCAAAGTAAATATATGTGAATAGAATGCCAGAAAGTTCATTACTGTCAGCTACAAAGATACAGGAAACTAATTACCAAAATGTTTAAACTTCAACACCTCCTTATTGAAGCATCTGAAAGGCAAACAGTTTATTTAGTTTTCTTTGTTTCCTTCCAAATCATCAAAATTACTTATTTGCCTCATAATTGTTAGATCAATGAGTGATTAACAAAGCAAAGGTGTATACATTTATTTTTACTATTGGATATATAATCAAAAGCTAAACATTATAGAAAATGCTAAAAATTTCATTAGTGATTCTTGTATATCAAGATTTTAATTAACCTAAATTTAGGGCAATTGAATGTATTATATGGAGCTCTATATCAAATCATTCAGATGGACTCATTCAACACACACTCCAGACTCTTTACAACAGGGAAAAACTTAAGTCTGCTTTCCCAGATTCCCTTTCAACCACAAGTCCCTTTATATATTATTTTCTTCTTAAACTAGTCAGGGGAATTCTGTTCTCTGCAACCCATAACCCTTGCCAATAACAGATCCAAGGACTGTCCTCAGATGGTTGCTAATTAAGTGATAGGTTATTATTTCCATTTTGAAAAATAATTTTCCTTTGTTCTTTTAAAAAAAACATTTTATTTATTTTTTAGGGAGAAGGGAAAGAAGGGAGAAAGAGAGAGAGAAAACATCAATGTGTGGTTGGCCTCTCCCGCACCCCCTATTGGGGACCTGTCCCACAACCTAGGCATGTGCCCTGACTAGGATTTGAACCTTTGACTCTTTGGTTTGCAAGTTGGCACTCAATCCACTGAGTCACACCAGCTAGGGTAATTTTGTTGTCCTTTTGAACTAAACGTTGAAATTTCACAAGATCTCAAATATTATTTCTTTACTAGGAACTTTAATGATTTTCTAAAAACCAAGTTACTATATTTTATCAGTGCCTTTCAGTTAATCATAAAATACCTACATATCTTATTATTAGAATAATCTGATGCTACTTACTAGTATTTGTCTTAATTGAACAGTATTTGCTGAGCACTCTATTATATTCCAAACACATTCCCAAGGCATGTTGTATGAATTAGAACAGTCCACACACACAAAAAGAAAATCTTCAAAACTTCTGTTTTATTTCCATGATGTTTGATTTGAAAGTAAAACAAGCAATCTCACATTATTCAAAGAACAGATCAAGCCCATAGACTGGGTTTCCTGTGTGGATGTGGAAGAGAGTCATTTGGAATATGACCCTGAATCTTCCTGGTCACATATCACACAGGCAGAGCAGCTGTGCCAACGGGTCAGAAAAATTTATCAGTGCACTCTTTTTATTGGCCTCAATTCTAGGGATATTGGGTTTCAACAGTTCCTCAGGTGATAATAAAACTGATTCGTTTGGAGGCAAATAAATTCTCTGATATAAACAAATTCTTTAAAAAGTGATGTTGCCTCCGAAACTTTTTGATATGTAGATATGTCTGATATCACATGGGCACACATATTTCCTCAAGGGTTATATATACACTTCAAAACCATACCAAACAAATTGAGCAATTAATTACAACTACTCTTTGTTCTATGATTGTTTTATGTGTTTAATCTTTGTCTTACACTCCTGGCTAGTGAGGTCCTTCACTACATACTTTATATGTCTTTATATCCTCCAAGGTATTTACTGTAGTGTTGGACAGAGCAGTGGCCCAATAAATGCCAAACTCACTGTCAAGGATATTTGATCTTTTCAATGATTTTTAAAGATTCAAGCAGGTATATAGTCCTGTGATGTCTTATTAGCAGTATTTTAGTTTCATTGTCCCCTTGTAATGACCTGCAGAATCCTTTCATTAATGAGCTAACATTGCACATTCAAAACACAGCTTCGAGCCATACCAACTATGTGATCAATGTAACCTTGCAGAATTCATGGTAACTGCAACCATGTCAGGAAAAGGCAAGTGAGAAGTAGGAAAAGAGCTTTATCAATTTGCAGCAAATCATATCTGGATTCACATTCATTTTGCAATCATAATTATTGATAACACTCTTCAAACACTGCTGTATCATGAGCTAGCTTATTCTGGATTTTCTAAATATTTTTAATCCCTGCTTTGTCTGTCATATGAATGATCAATATTGCCTGGCCACAGGTGATGTGATTATTTGTGGGTAGCTGGTATGTTTTATTATGACTATTGGAAAGCATGTGTTTCTGAGACAAAAGGAATCATTTTTGCTGAACTGTTTTGACATGATGCAGTGAAAAGAACATTACGTATACTCAGATCAGGATGGCCAAGTTGGAAACAGCATTTCAGTGCCTCACATTAAGTTGCCTGGGCTTCAATGTCTCCATTAGGAAGATGAGAATTATACCCTACTTTTCATTGTTTTACAAAGATATGACAAAGCAAGTGAAATTGTTAGGTTGATTTTTTTACTAGTATAATTCTTAGAATTATTTTCATTATTTTAAAACAATCATTAATTTTTTTTAGGAAATAGATAATTATACTTAAGTAATTTGGCAACTGAACATGTTCCTAATAATCCATAGGCTTCTGAAAATGTAAACACTTATTTAATGCATGACATTTAAGTCAGAATTTTGTTTGCAGAATAATTTAGAGTAAGTAAACAAAGTGACATTTATAATCTAATTTTTTCCTAAATAGGCCTCCACCAAAACAATCCACCAGCATTGACATCCATGGGCAGTCTTTTTATAGTGGATCTTGGGATACTTGCCTTCAAAGCAACTGTTACTTTTATGCACATTTCTCCTAAATATATATCTCAAGACAATGCTTCTTGAGTTAAGTTTTATAGTTTAAGTTACATGTTGAACTCTGCTTTTCCTCTGTTGGAGGCTGTCTGTTGGGGTTACATTTGTATATCAAGGGTCACTGTGCACTCCTACAACACAAAGGCCTATCTACTCTCATAGGACTCTCCCCTTTAGCAACATGGAAGAATGGTAAAAGGTTTGTAGTGGTGGTGTTTTATGCTAATTAAACACACACACACATGCATACACAGGGTCCAGCAGAAGTAACTTCTCAGCACGCATGGTTGGTAGGGTAATAATATGGGTGTAATAATTTACAGTTTAATTTTAACATTTCCCCTAAAATGTCATATGGTGTGCTTGAGTGTGATATTGTTATGTTTATGATTACAAAATCATAAGAATTACATGCTTATGATTTTATAATAAAATATTTTGTAATATAAAGGGTGTTATTTGTGCCGGACCATATACTGTATTTTGCTGTGTATAATGATCTCCCATATATAATATGAACCCATGTTTTTGGCCCAAACTTTCAGGAAAAAATCTTTCATTTTAATTTTTTAATTCAATTATTTATTTATTTATATTTAGGGACAAAACCGGTTATCTTATTCCATATGGATATTGTTATTGCTTTCTGGAGTTACACTTTTAATACATAAGCATAAATGAAAGAATTAAAAACATTTATACAGAAAAAGAATTAGTACTATCCATATATAACATGCACCCTTGTTTTTCCCTCAAAATTTTGGGCAAAAAGTGCACATTATACACAGCAAACTATGGTGTGTGTGTGTGTGTGTGTAATCTGCTTAACGACTATCAACTTGGTCACTTTAAAAATACCTCTGATCTCTTACCTCACTTGTGCCATTCTAAAAGAATTTTGAAATAGAGGCCATTGCATTAATGTCTTATCTCACTTACTGTGGTAGATTTCCTAAGCAGGTCATATCTTATCATATCTTCTAGGTTTTGGGACTTTGGCAAATAAATAAAACAATAAATGATGAGGCCATCTTTACTGATTTCTTCAAAATGAGATTCTTTCCCCTTTAAAAACTACTTGATTTGCTACTGCACACCCACACTTTTAGTGGAAACAATGAGAAGGAATGCTTCACTTAAAGTTTGCATATTGTTTTTGTGTTTCTCTTAATGCACATATTTAAATTCATATTAAAACTGAAACTACTCTTTGTCTTCAGGAAATCTTTCAGTTGAACCATTACTTATTGAGTGGGAAAAGTATGATTCCATTTGGAATGGAGGTCTCTGAAAATACTTAGGACAACTGCTGACCCTCACAATACATACTGTTGTCTCCATTGTACAGAGTTGCATTTCACAGGCTGTTTCCTTTGGAGACTATTTTTATATTTTCTTTTTGTGAATTTCATGGCAATGAGATACCAGACTGTATGTAGAATAGAGGATATATGCAAAAAAGGCTAAACTCTATTAAAAGATAAAACTGATCATTTGTTTCTGTTATCTAGGACCATATAAACAAAAGTAAGAGGATGTGTGGGGTGGGTAATAAAGTGTGCTTTGTTTTCAACTTACATAGGGATAGATAGAAAGTCTCCGCATTATTATTACATGGCTCTTTAAAGATATTAGAAAAAAACGCATAAGCTCAAGTAATTTTTAAACTTAAATGTAGCCACTTATAAAATAAAAATAAGTTATAATTTACAAATCACCAAGAAACAAGAAAATATATAGAGTTCAGATAGCAAAGGACACAGAACCCCTCGAAAAAATTAAAGGAAGACTTAATATTTAACAGTTTATAAAACTTTAAGGCATGATCTAGTAGTAAAAGAAATTTCTGAGAATAACAGACAATGGAATAAATTCTATTGAAGGAATAAAATTCAGACTAGATTTTAAAAATGCAAATACAAACCACTCACAAAAAAATAAAAAACAATATGAAAAAAACTGTGGTACATTAACACAGTGAATACTACACAACAGAAAAAAAGAAGGAACTTCTACCCTTGGTGACAGCATGGATGGATCTGGAGAGCATTATGATAAGCGAAATAAGCCAGGCAATGAAAAACAAATACCTTATGATCTCACCCATAAATGAAACCTGATCAACAAAACAAACAAGGAAGCAAAATATAACCAGAGACATGGAAATAAGGAAAAAACTGACAGTGACCTGAGGAGAGGAAGGAGGGGCATAACAGGGAAGAGAAGGGAAAGGGCCAAGTCAAGGAAGATATATATAATGGATCCATGGACAAGGACAATGAGGGGGTTGATTGTGGGAAAGGAGGGTGGGGAGGACAGGAGAGAACAATGGGAGAAAATGGGAACATCTGAACAATAATAAAAAATGTTTAAACTATAGTACTAATAGCATTTTTATTTATTGGGCACTCCCAATGTGCCCAACACTCTTCTAATTGCTTTAGCAAAATCCCCAATCCAATACTATCTAAGTGTTATTATTGTCATTCATTGTTGATTTCTGCCCCTTTTTATCCTAATGGGCCTAATTTTTATTCAGTGATCAGACCTCCCTTTGCAGCCTTGCTCAGGAAAATCTGACCAGACCTCCAGTTTCTATAAGTAGCCTTATGGAAAACCTACCCAATCTGTCACTTATGATATGTAAAAAGAAGCTAACAACAACAACAAAAAAAAAAGTTTAGTTGTTCCCAGAGATGAAACATCATAGTTTATGGATGTGAAGATTTAAACTGTAGTAATCTTCTGACAACTGCAGAAAGCTAGCCTGAGGATGAAGAAAACATATAAAAGAGGCATAGCACAGGGCGTTTCAAAGAAATGAAGCAGAATGAAGCCAAACTAATTGGAGTTGGAGTCAGCTAGAGAGCCTAACACACTTTACAGATAAGGAAATGAAGGAAGAATTAAGTGGGCAAAATAAGTTTTTAAAATATGCTAGGTTTTCCCCCCAAATTTGTACTTATAATTAGTGTGATACACTAAAATTTGCAGAAGAATATAAACAGTAGCTGTGGACATACCAATTGCAAAATTAACTTAATAAAATAATAGTAAAAAAAAAGAATCATTTCATGTGCTAAAAGGTAAAATTGTGGACTGGATTATTAATTTGTTCGAGAAATATAAGTCCAAAATCCTTATATATATAGGGGAACTGAAATCTCATTAGAGTAGAACTGATAAGCACTCATTTCAGTTTTTAATATATCAAGTGTTCAAAACAAAGAATAAGGTATTTTAATACATTAACAAAAATATTTAAGTCAATGGATACTCTAAAAAAAGGCATATCAAATTGTAAATCCCACAAATGAAGAATAATCTTGTCAAGTGAACATTAAACATTCATGTAAATAATCATGTGTTAAAAGATGAAGGTAAACCTCAATACAATTTTCAGTGAAAAAAATATGTAAGCCACATGCACTCTTAGAATATTACACATTACAATAAGCAAGGAACTGTGTATATTTTAATGGAATACATCAAAAGATTTGGAAATTAAAAACATAACAAAACTCCCCAGCTGGTGTGACTCAGTGGATTGAGTGCCAGTCTATGAGCCAAAGGATCACTGGTTCGATTCCCAGTCAGGGCACATGCATGGGTTGTAGGCTAGGTCCATTAGGGGTGTGTGAGAGGAAATCATACATTGATGTTTCTCTCTCTTTTTCTCTCTCCCTTCTCCTCCTCTAAAAATAAATAAATAAAATCTAAAAAAAATAACAATTCAACAAATAGCAGCTTCTAAATATATATTAGGTAAAAAATGAATTAAAATACAATTAATTATACTTAAAAATAATAGTAGAATAACATACAATGAAATATAAAATGGGTCAAACATGTAAATACAGATTAAATGTTATAGGTAGATTCATGAAATGCTTAATGAAAAATCCAACCAAAAAAAAGTGAAAATAATCACATTCAAAGAAAATACAAATGCAAAAGTAAAAGGCTAAACTGATACATAAAACTGTTTCAATAGAACAAAACAACATAGATAGTAATTCTGTAATTCGTGCAAAGGATAAATAATAGATCAAAACAAATGAAACTTAATCTATAAATTAAAAAATGAGATCTGTAGAATATAATAGAATGCAATTTGTACACCAAATCATGTCTGACAATAAGTGCTATTTAGCAAATTGGCATTATTCTCAGATTACAAAATTCCATGTACCAGAGAAACTGAGAAGTTTCTTGAGGAAGTACTTATGGCAGTACTTTATATAGAATAGCACAAAATGCTAAATTACATTAAAATAAAACTGATAATTTGTTTCTATTACCCAAGATCATATAGACAAATATAACAGAATGAGAGAGGGGGAATAAATTGTGCTTTGTTTTCATGTTATATAGAGATAAACAAAAGTCTCTGCATTATTATTACATTTATCTTCAAAGATATTACAAAAACACATAAGTTCAAGTAACTGAGTAGAGTAATCTTAACTGTACATCCTTGCTTTTCATCACTTTAAATATTTTGAGCCAATCCCTTCTGGCCTGCAAAGTTCTATTGAGAAATCAGCTGATGGTCTTACAAGAGGTGCCTTATAGGTAACTGTTTTCATTTTGGTCCTGTTTCTTTGTCTCCTTTTTTGCTTGCCTCCCTGTCTTTGTTTCTGTGAATCAGATAGAGCTGCTACACCTCTTGGTCTTGGTAGTGTGGTAGCGTGTACCACTCTACCAAGTAGATGTGGTACATAGTAGATGTAATAGCCAAGTATGGTGGGTACATATGTGGACCCAGTGATACAACCTCCCTGATCACCTGAGATGGGTATTCCAGATGTTTTCCTTGTGTGGGTTGTGTGTGCCCTCTTGTTGTAGTTGAATGTTAATTGCTGTTGGCACACCAATGAGAAGGACTGACCTTCAGGCTGATTGGCTATGAGAATTGGCCATGACTATAACGGAGGAGCTGTTGTGTAGGGGTTTAGCACACAGAGTCTGATTCACTTTAATAGGGCTCTGGTGCCTAAGGAGTTTGCCCTTTAGATGTGTCATTTGTGGAGATGGTTAGGAGGTACTCTGATATGGTCACCAGGTATGTTGGTTCTGGGGCTTCTTTGAAAAGGCTCTGGGGCAGACCCAGATAAACCCCTGCCTTTGATCTGCCTGGGGTCACTAGGTATCAGCTACAACATGATTTGCAGATGGCTGCCACTTGTACTTGGCTTGAAGGTGCCTGGGAGAGGCTAAGCTTTAAATTGAGACTGGCTGCCACTCGTGGCAGGCTTGGAGTCACTTAGCCAGAAATACTAAGCATGCCAAGGCCAAATGCTGCTTGTTTAGGATTTGTGAGCCTTTGAGACATTTTAGGAGTGCCTACAGCATGAGCCAAGGTAGGTCATTTGTATGGAAAAGCCACTGGACATGGCTTGGGTAGGCCAGCAAGCGGGGTAGGGCAGGATCTTAGGGAATCACCATGGTGAACTAAACAATGTTATTCTGGTTGATTCAGATTCAGATAGGGTGCCATCTTGTGCCTATATGGAGGAGGGCTCTCAGCAAAGTAACAATGGTTTCTTCCAGCACTTCTGTAACAAAAGTACATGTGCAAACCTTTTAAGAGGAACACCCAGAACTCCAGATGCTCTCTACCTCACTCAGTAGCAATCTGCTGGTTTGCACGGTCAGAAGCTTTGGGGACTTCTATTCCTAGCACTGGAGTCCTGGGCTGGGGAACATGGTATAGGCCCAGGCCCCTCACTCCTCAGGGTGAACCTTCCATACTGGTGATATCCCTCATGATTTTTAACCACCACACGTAGGTGTGGGACCAGCCCATTCTGTGTCTCTGTCCCTCCTATCAGTCTCATGTTCCTTCTTCTTTATATCCTCAGTTGCAGGACTTCTGTTCAGCTAGACTTTAGGCAGTTCTAAATGATGGTTGCTCTGTAGTTGTAAATCTGTTGTGTTTGTAGGAAAAGGCAATTGCAGCATTTGCTTACTCCACTGTCTTGATTAGAAGTCTGAGGCACTCCAATTTTAACAAAAAACAGTAAGTCATATTTGTGCTATATAAATTGTCCTAAAATTATGTGTAATTTGAATTCTATAAAATATGAACTGAAAATAAGGAATATCATCATTGGAGAATGAGGGGTAGGTAAGAGTTGTCTTATTATTCCAGAAAACTAAAAAGAATAAATGGGAAATATCAA